>VZSR01003798.1:2101273-2274440 GCA_013398615.1 Brachypodius melanocephalos | reverse complement strand
TTTTTTTTTTTCTTTTTGAGAGAAGTACAAGGAATCTAGTAGAATAATACAGCTGCTGATGTCGAAAGTAGGACTCCAAGACTAACATTCCTGTCTGATTGCCTTTATAAACAGTGCTCAGTAATTTTCCAGTACAGTAGTCATTCTGCTAACAGACTTGCCAACTTTCACTCACACAGGTTTCTTTTTTTCTTTAGTGATTATCATTTTGACAGCTTTTTTTTTTTTTTTTCTTCCCCACCAGTAAGATCAGCCATGGAACTACATTTTATAATTTACATGCACCTTGGGAAGTTCTCTTTTTAAAAGGAAGCCATTGTATTCCCTCATCTCCTCCCTGAGACGAGCAGATCTCTGCTTTGGAGGGTGTGGGGTTGGTGTGAGGAGGTGTCCTGCTGGCTGACACCAAGGGACAGAATTTCAGCACTCTCAGAGCTCCTCCGCAGTGAATTTCCCCATCCCACCTCCATGGCAGGTGGAGCTTTAATGGAGCAAATGATTTCCAGCTCAATTCCCTGCCTTTCCAGGAAGGCACTGCTCTCTTCTCAGCTCCCACCACACGATGCAAACTGTGAAGATCATTTCAGCAAGCAGCAGGAGGAATAGATTTCACAATTAAACATTTTCCTAGATTATCCTGCTAATCCTTTCCTGTGGGTTAGAACTGCACTTGGCCTGAAGAGCCTCAAAACAAAGCAGCACAGATCAAATAACATTTTAAAACAAGGCAATGGTCAACCACAAGGTTGGTGAGTCAAACATTGCACTGGGAAAGAACGTGATGGGAGCCAGCCTGGGTGTTTACAACAAAGCTGAGGGACCTGTCTCATGACTCCATGTGGAAAACAAGGCCAAATTAACTCCTGCTCTAGCAAGTCATCTCAGATTAATTGATATAAATACATTTAGCAGTGGCCAATAAGCACTTTTCATTCTACACTGTCTGTTCCCCAGCCTTCTCTGCCAGAATTGCTCCGTTGAATTGAGTTGCTGGATTTGCTGGAAGATACAATCAAGTTATCTTTCAGTATCTTCAAGTTATCTAACAATTAGCCACTGATTGGTACTTGATAACCTGCCTACAACCTGGAGCACAGGAGGTTTTGTTTCCATTTGGTGGATGGGGTCACCATCAACTGACCTGGGCCCCAGATGTGCCCACAGCAGGACATCAGCCACCTCTCACAAAGGTGCCCAGGAGTGTTTCAGGTTTTCTGGTCTGCAGAATTTTGGCTTTTGCTGCTGCAAGGCCCAGGGGAGCCCTGCTGCAGGCAGTGCCCCCGAGGAGCTGCCACCAGAGCGCAGCATTCCCTGCTCCAGCCACTCCCGCACAGTCCTGGCAAATTCATTAAGCTCAAGCTGATTCTGGAGATTCCAACTCCAGCTTTGGGAAGTACTTCAAAATGAGCTCTTACGTGGTGCCTCCTTGGATCAGAGGGTGCTAACATTACTACTCATGCCAGATTTCCAGGCTAAAATGAAACTCTCTCCATGGCTGTTCCTGCTTTTTTTTTTTTTTTTCATGTAACCAAATCCAATGCACATCAAAGATGTTTCTCAGCACAAGGCACAGACAAGGATTTGAACCTGTTGGCAATAAACCTTATGGATGATAAACACTTGTAGAGGTTGCAGAAGAGCCTGACTGCATTCATGAAAGGACTGACCCATTTGGAGCCATTGAATGTCCAGCTCAGCCCCTTCAGTTAACAAACACCCACATCCCCAGTTTAGTGCAATTTCTATACAGCCCTGTCAGTAATTTGCTGACATTCTCAGAGTTTTCCATCTTATTTTCTCCCCAAATTCTACTATCTGCAAGACTACCACCTCACAAAATAAATCCGAAATTGTTTTTCTCCCCATCTACCTGTGATGAGAACACACAGAAATGGGGTGCAAACAGCCCAGAATCAGGGAGACAACCTGATTTCTGTATTGTTCTGATTTCTGTATTCCTGGGCTGTTAAACAGAGCTCTGGCACAGGGATATGGAGGAGTGTAGAGGGACTTTCAGTCAGCAGGGTCACATGGATACACACCTTGAGCTTAAATCAGACCAGGAATCAAAGCAATGGGCACTATCCACCATCACACACTGAAGCACCATTATTTTGGCACTCCCCAGCCTTTGGACACGTTTTTGAGGTGCTGAGCCAACTGGGCCCTTGACTGACTCTCAGAACTGGCTTCATTTTTCCTCAGTGGGCACTGCTGTGGTGTGTGAGCCCTTGGAGAGCCTGGTGCTGGATTCCAGCCCACGGATGGAAAAGTGAAAGGGAAAGAGAAGAAAGAAAGAAGGAAGTGATCCATGTAACCACAGAGCTGACCTCAGCAGCGTGCCAGCTTTCAGACCTGATTTTGGAGGGCTACAATAATCAAGGACACCATGGTAAAAGGATGCAAGACAGGTTTCCTCCAGACAAAACTCACTGGCTGCATTTCTCTGACTGAAATAACTGGTATTCTAGACAAAGGAAATGTGGCAGATCTAATCTGTTCAATGAAGAACTCCTTTTGCTGCATGGGAAATGCTTACAGGTGACATGCTGGGAAACATAGATACAATTGTGTACTTTGTAGAGAGGTGAGAGCTGGCCTCCCATCTACCTTTAGTGCTGCAAAGGAGTATCAGGTATGAAAGGAATTTAGATCAGTTACTAGGGGGGCTTCCTGAAAGGTCTGTCTTGCATTTCATCTAATTTAGTATGCTCATTAATGACCTTGGCACAAAAAGAGGAAAACTGCTGAAAAATCGAGGAAAATGCTGACAATACAAAGCCTAGAAGCAGTGTCAATGCCTCAGAGGATTAGGATGTCATATAGGAAGAATTGAATAACCTTGAGTACTGCAATAACAAAGCTAGGATGGAAATAAACAGCGCACAGTGCAAGGCTGAGTGCTCAGGGACCAATAACAAGCACTTCTGTGTTAGAGCAGGGCTCATACAATGAAATAAATGAGGAGGAAAACATCTCGAATGACTGTAAGCCACAAATATGATGCAGCCATGAAAAAAAGCAACAAGGAGTAATGGATTTAGCCCTGAAAAATGATGGAAGGAGGAGATACAATGGTTTGTTGTATCCTGTGGCAAACAGCCCAAGGCAGAGAGGAAGGGAGGGAAAACACTGTGTAAGAAAAACAACAGAGCTGATGCACAAAAAAAGGGCTGAAAAATTACAATGGGTAACTTAGGCTGGAAATAAAAGATTCTGACCCACATGATCAGCAAGGTCACAGAAGAGTCCTTCTAGAGAGGGAAGGAGCCTGTGGAAAAAATTCAGCTTACAGAAAGGAGTCTAAGGTATGCTGCTGGTGGTAGCAGAAAAGTAACCCTTGGGCTCAGAAGATATTTCCAAGTCCTAAACAGTGAAACTAAGGGCTCAGGGTCTCCTGTGGTTTTCTGTAGATGCAGCCAAGGATTTCTGGCATTTATGCTGCTGTTCAGCATCCATGTAAGAACACCAAATATTCAGCAGCCCCCTGAAAGGACTCAATCTCTCCTAAAACCTCTTACAGCAAAGAGGAGAAAAATTACCAGCGTTTGCACACAGTCCATGACAAGCCCAACAGTTGGGGAATTTCATGTGGTTTTGGTGCTTTTCCTGCATTGGAGGGGAGCAGTTTCATAGCCACAGACCCAACCATGCATGTAGGAGTGTGTGGCCAGTGGCCAAGCTGTGTTTTCAGTGAAAACAGCTGATGTGATCTGTGATTTCTGAGGCTGGTGCCAGCCCCAGGGCTGGCTCTGGTGGTGTATTTGGGTTGGTGCTCGGTGTGCTGGAAGCGGCCCATTCGCGCCGCATGCAGGAATCCAGATTCCATCTGGTTACAGCGGGGGTTTTGTAAAAAATATCTAAAGAGCTAGGCAAAGGATTAGAATAAAGAGGTGCTAATAGGGTGCAGTTGGGACAGGAAAGGAAGCTGTAAAGAATTTAATGGAAAAAGAGGGTCAAGGAACATAAAAAATAAAATAGGAAGAAAAAGAGGCGTTTTTTTAAAAAGGTGAAAGAGTAACAATAATAAAGAGTGAAAGATTCTTTTATTTTTGCCAGTTTCAACAAAACCCTTAAGAAAATTCTCTTCTCTGACGTTTAATTTTAAAACATGTCAGTGTATCCAATCAAGTTTTAAATCCTACTTTGTTTTTCTCAGATGCTGGGTTGCACTTGGAGAATTCCAGTCTTCTCCTTGGCCTCATGAATGTACTGTCCCCTGCCCTACATTATTTGGCTCTCCGGAGAGGTGGCTGAAGTTCAAAGGGATGTATAATTTACAAAGCACTTTGGGATCGTGCTGGAAGAAAGACACTGTTATTAATAACATGCCCTTTTTTCCTCCTGATCATTTTATAAAATAATTTTTTTTAATTATTATTACAATCTCAACAGCAACAGCCTCTTCCTCCACTTAAACAATATGATCTCACCCCATCCCAAAGACTTTGCAATCTAGCTTATAAATGGATTGAGAGAGGAAACAAAGGGACAGTGTGGGATAGGGAATTAAAGTCACACAGCCCATCCAAAAGTGAAACAGAGACTGAGTGTCCTCTGACCCAGCCCTGTGCTGGCCAAAAGACCCCTCTCTAGGGATAAATACACTGAAAGGTGATTCTCCTAAATTTTGAGTGAAAGTGCAAATGCAATTCAAAATGCACAAAACAGAGCAGGTTTACTTGAGAAAGGAGAGCATTGTTCCTTCTTCTGAACTCAGGTGAAGGGCTTAGGTCTGAGTGGAAACGGGAAAGGACCTTATTGTAACAAGATGCTACAATAATTTTACTTGAAACCCTAAAACAAATTCAGGGCTCATAAAAAAAGCATTGACATGGTGAAAGAGAATGGTTTCTTTAAGATGTTCTTGGTCAAAGAATATGCTAAGCATGCATTTCTAATGTCTGGGTGGGCAAACGCAAGTGGAAATTTAAATTCTACAGAGGCACAGAGAATGTGCTTCTGAAAATGTTTCCAGTTAAAAGCATGTTAAGTGTGAAAGTGCAGTCTACACGGAGGGAGTGAGGGAGTGTGGTCTATCAGATCATCAGCAAGGATCCTGTGACCTTCCCAGGTTCTAAGCACATTCAGTGTCTGCTGTTGTTGCTCTGAAAACAATGGGCCAACAAGTGTGTCCCTGTGCCAGAGATCACTGCAGCTGGGCAGAACTGTGCTGAGCTGAGCCATAAACTGTCTGGTGACTCCACACACAAGAAGAGAGACCTTGGAATA
Source organism: Brachypodius melanocephalos (assembly GCA_013398615.1). Lineage (NCBI taxonomy): Eukaryota > Metazoa > Chordata > Aves > Passeriformes > Pycnonotidae > Brachypodius > Brachypodius melanocephalos. Next base: position 2,269,208 of record VZSR01003798.1, on the reverse strand, counting down.
ACATGAAGGGCTGGACCCAATTCCCCAAAGGAACACAGGCTGGATTCAGGAGGAGAGCAATCCTTCTTCAGGAGGTTTTGTGTGATTTAACCTCACCCACTGTCTCTGCACTGGCCAGGCAGCAATGCCATGGTGGGAGGGCACCAAAGAGACTTCCCCAGGGATTCAGGGTCATGGAGATCCCTCAGAGCACACTGTGGGTCTCAGGGCTGTGACAGACCTCATGGCCAGGACCTCCTGTCCTTGCTGAAGGAGGCAGAAGCTGCCCATGTCTTCCACAATTTTGAAGTTGCTTTTCTACATCTCTACCTCCTGGAACCCTTCCTATACCCACCTGGGCTACTCCAGTCTAATCCCAACAGCTTTCCAAAATGTCTGGGAGAAATACTTCATTGCCAGGGCAGCAACACAAGCAGATGCTTCTTGTTTCTTTCTGAGAGGGTGGCATGACATAAATCCCAGCCTCACCGGACTTCCTCATGGAAACGACAGTTGTTTCCTTGAAGCCATTGGGATTTTGGCTCTCCTCACACACCAGGGTATCTCATTATCCCTTTCAGTACTCCAAGTTGTACAGCCACAATATTGTGCAGCAGCAATAACAGGCAGTGCATACAGAAACTGAAACCTGACCCAGCCTTCTTGATGGATGGGCTGACACCGCATTTCCCTGCCCCAGGGCACTTTAATCAGAGTGCAAGTCTAATTAGAAGGAAGTGTGCTGTTTGTTGTTTCCCTCATTGTTTCTGCCAGCAGGATAAGCTTTGTGGGTGCATTTCCCTGGCTTGTCTGATTATCCAAGATGCAGGAGCCAGCAGGTTGGTTTGAAGATGCTTTTTTAGGTATTGCTCCGCTTTATCTGAAATTGATTTTCTCAGAGAATATTCAGAGTTGGAAGGAACCCACAAGGATCATTGAGTCTAACTCTGAAGTGTATGGCCCATACATGGATCAAACCCCTGATGCTGGTGTTATTCTAACTACTATCAAAACTGGAGTTTCTACACTACTCTACAATGCTGAACATCACTACAGAACAAGAGAGAACTTTTTTGTTAGCAAAAAAACTGAACAAATTAATTTGCCTTCTTATCTTTTGTCATTTTGGCCAGAAATGTCTTCCTTTAATATAACACAGATCAAAATTAATTCAGCTACAAGTGCTTGCCAAATTAAAAAAAAAAAAAAGTTATTTTTAGAGATCTCTAATAACTAATGAGGAGAAAAGCACCCTTACTGAGGAAAGCATCTAAAATGTATATCATCATAATTTAATTTCTTGACTTCAGGGCTTTTGTAGAACTGTTTGACAGTTAATCAGACCCCATTCTGTGCTGATTCAAAAAAAAGGTTAGATATGCAGTCACTGTACTCCTGTCTAGCTTTATACTGTAAGTTGTTCTGTCTCCCAGGAGGCAACCAAGGGGAAAAGAAAACCATCCCCAAACAATGCATGAAGGCAGCCTGCATGGAATCTGGCCTTACTGACCACAAATTAAATGGGCTTTGTCTGAGGTAATGAAAATCTGACCTGCTCAACAAAAGGAAATGAATATTACAGCTGCTTACTGTGGCTAACAATGTGTCCCAATACTTTGAGCCATTTTCACAGTGTTCACCAGATGGAGGCTTTGGAAAGGGGCAGTTTCTGAAGGAAAAGGATATTGGTTTTTTAGGGGTTTTGAACTCCTTACCGTGACTGGCAGGGGTGTGTGTTACATTTCCTGACCTGGGGCTCGGGGCGGGTCACTCGCTGGCAGTCACTGTCATTCACCAGAGTCATGGTCTTGTTAATGATCCGAGTGCAGGACACGATGGTTCTCCTCTCACCTGAAAGCCAAATCAAAAAAACTCTGAACAAAACCACGTCCACTCATCAACCAAAACTCAAAAGCTTGGAGCTCCTTGCTCCCTCTACCAGATCTACTCTACCAGCTCTGCAAGAAAATCTTATTCTCCACTTCTGCCTGACCTTTATACTGCCATGTTTGGGGTGGTTTTTTTTTGTTTTTTTTTTTTTTTCCAGAAAAACTACAAATCTTTCCCCAATAATTATGCAATTGACTATTTCACAGGAGCAGCAAGTTGGGCTTTCTCCTTCTAGTGTTTAACGTGGAAATAAGCTTTAAAACAATTTGTTTTCATTTCTGGTTCCTCCTCCACAGGTAGCTGTGCCCTGTCATCACCTCGGGCACATGTGCTGAAGTCACACGACCTCCCAGCCCCCGATAATGTGACTGATAATGACAGGACAGCTGCCTCCTGCTGCTCCCCAGGCAGGAAGTCAGGATGAAAAGGAGTCACCGAGCTTCAAGAGTCATTAACTGGGCTTGTTTGTATTCCACAAAGAGAAAATAAAGCCACCAAAATAAATGATTTCTCATCCTCTGCTCCTTCAGATCTACTGCTTTAAAATCCTTGTGGCAGGAGGCATCTCAGGAGAAGCCAGCATTTCTCACATTTCATCCAGCGTGGACCTCAGGGTTCAGCCTTCCACAGCAAAGCTGTGCCACAGGGAGCATGACAGTGACCAGATGTGACAAGGAAAGTGCCACTGCTGCACTGTGTGACTTTGCCTTACTGCTAATTATTTTGATATCTCAGGCTTGCTTTCTAACTCTGAGTCTGTGTCAGGTTGAATTTATTCACCATCTGCAGCTGATAATAAAAAGTAACTCACATTCTGTTAATAAAAAATATGCAAACATCTGTATGGAAAGGAGAAAGGCCCTTCTTAGGTTGGGTAAGCAGCAAAAGCATTGGGCAACTAAAATAAAAGACCAATTATCAAGCTACTACTGGTGGAGCCATGCTGGCAGACATTGATTTGATTCAAATTTGTAACAGGCTTACAACAAAAATCGTAAGAGCTTTTCATTCATGTGAGGGTTTAATGGCTTAAAAATTATTATTTTAATGCTCAAGTAAAAGTGTCTATTCTAAAGTGGGTCCTATTTACAGAAAAAAATCAGTAATTTCAGTGCACTGAGGGCAGTGTGCCTGCAAATGTGAAGATGAGCTCTTTCCTTCTGTCACGTCACATCATAAATAACTGAGTGTGCTGGTGAAGACAGACTGCCCAGAATGCTTGGAAACGATCTCTTTTCCTCAGGGAACAACCTACTTCTTCCAGCCCTGAAAATGCAATGGACAGTGTCTGACAAACCAGTCTCTGGTTTCACAGCACCAACTCCCCCCAGGGCTCCAGAGGATCTGTCTGGGCACTTGCAGGGATCCTCTGGGAAGGGAGCTTTGCCATGTGCTCCTGGACTCCCAGCACGGCACGGGAGCATCTGATGCCAATCTCCAGGAGCTGTGACAGCAGCACTGCCCCGCTCCATCCCCGGGGAGGGCAGTGCCTTTCCCTGAGCCTGCCCGGACACCTGCGGAGGCGCTGCTCCAAGAATGTGCCGGGGTTGGAGGCAAGGGGCTGCACACAGCGCCCGGAGCCATCCGTGAGCAGCAATCCAGGTGCAGCTCCAGCCTGCGGTGACACAGCAGCGTCCCTGCCAAAAGGCTGGCTGGAATTGAACTGCGGGGACGGGGATCAGAGCTGGGAGTGCCGCTGAGAACGAGCTTTCATTGAATTCATCATGGCTAAATCCATTTTCATGGCAAATTTCCACCTCTCCTGTGGCTGGAGCCTGCAAACACCTCAGAGGGATTCCCACCAAGTGTCCCTACCTCCTCCACACTGCACACTGCATCCTTCCCATCCGCTGTGTGTCCAGATGTACAAGGAATCCTGCTGCTTTTCTGGCTCGCTTCTGTTTTCAGCAGTATAGTTTACAGGGATGGTGTATTCATAATGAATTCCATAATTCTGGTCATGGAATAACAGCACCTGGTTCAGCAGGAAAAGAGAGGCTGTTGCAACACACTGTGCTGGGAGAGCCAACAGGCTGTGAGATAGCACTGCTGGAAATGCTGGCTCAGGACAAAAATTCCTGAAATATAAATACCTTGTGAAAGGCAACCAAATCTGTATCTAGAAAAATTACAACAGTGCTGGTAAAACAGGGCAACTGCAGGAGCAAGAACTGGTTTGATTTGTGAATATTTAAAGCAGTCACAGGGATGTCTAAACCTGGAATTCAAGGCACAACTTTAAGCCTCACACGTGATCAGCAGGACAGTGGTTATTCAAAGAAAAAGATGACAGGAAGCATTAAACCAGCACTTTTCATACAACAACTATTTTAAAGAGCATCTAGAGTTAAACACCTGAAAGAGAAGGTGATGCTTCTTAGAGCAAAAACAACTACTGCACGAAAGTCCCTTGTCTCCTGGTGAGTGTGGCATTCAAGGCAAGCATGACTATTCCTGCTGACAAGCTGTAGCAGAAGGGTTTTAGGTCTCAGACAACTGTGGATGGCATGCAAAAGTCCCATCATACAGCTGCCGGCAACATATATTTTCATCCTTGCATATTGCTAGAGGAAGGTGAAACCTGCTTCCAACAGTGGGCTATTTCCTATGGAACCACTTGGGATGTCTTCAGTGCTATTACTCCAAAATTCCCTGACTATTAACAAAGGAACAGAGAAAAATGTTTATGTTTTCACCATAGGCAGATGAGAGTATTGGTCCTGTTTTGATTTACATGTTGGACTTCATTTGGTTCTCACTTTCCCTGGCTTGAGTCAGCACTGATTGGAAGATATCCATCCCATGGAGGATGGGGTCCATGGAATCTGAGTTACCACAGCATTAACAAATGCCATAGAAGTACTACAGTAACATTCAGGCTGTGGATTTAAACTTATACTTACTATCCCATGATCTGAGCAGCATCAGACAGGTGAATTGTGCTGGCTTTTGTCACCTACTGAAACAGGAGCGAGGCTTTATCAAACAAGGTATTTTAAGCAGGGCTCTCATAAGGGGAGGAAGCAGCTGCCCATTTGAAAAAAGACAAATTTGCAAATGCTCTTTTCTCCCAACAATAATTGTTTCCCCTTCAGATTTACACAAATCATTCCTACTTAACCAATAATCTCACTAAAGCTGTCAGGAACTTGTTCAACCAAACAAATGTGCTGAAAGAAGGGGTCCTGGCAGCCTGTGCTGTGAACACTGCAGGGTGTCCACAAACTCAGCACCCATGAGCTGCTCTGCACAGGGCAGAACCCTGGGCAGATGAGCCTCTTCCAGAGGATGTGGGGAACAAAGGCATGATTTTGCTTCAGCTACAGAGGGAGCCTCACTACCAGGACTGAACAGAAGGGTTGAAACCAGCCAGCTATCATTACAATTTCAAAGATGAATGTTGGGGTTTTTTTAACACAATTCAAATACCAGGCAGTGAGAGGCAGAGAGCTTGAGCCCTGCTCTGGCTTTCTTGAAGTGCAGGGGATATGAATTCCCGTTCTACAGAACTGATCAGCCAGCCTTATCTAAAGCCCCCTTCTGCTCTGGGAGTGTTTGGTTGTCCCCTGTTGCACAAGGAGGACCAGCACAGGCCTACTTACACAAACATCAGTTTCTCCAAGAAATACACGCGCAGCAATGCACTTGGAGAAATGCCTCAAGTATTAAAAACCAGCTCCTAAAAAGAAATCCTTATTATCTCAATATGGGTGCAAGACTAGTGAATCTAAAGGCCCATATGAAACCAATTTCATGCAATTTCGTAGCCATATATAATTGGGGGTGTGTGTATGTGTGTATAATTGGTTTCAAATGCAGGTCACAATGGATTGACTGAAGCTTCTGGCTCTTTGTCAGTCCAGTGTATTCCACCACTGTTTGAACAACAGTTTTCTATTTAGAGGGAACTGGTAACCATCCTGCCTTTCTTGTGTTGAAAGAATGAAACCTACCACCCTGTATCAAGGAAAAGATTCGTATCTCATCTGAAGCAAAGACTTCATGTGTGCTTTGTTTACCACTGGCAGTGATTTAAAACCACATGTTTTTTAATGGTCTGGTAATTTTTACATTCCTCATTTTAATAATTTCTGTGAAGGAAGGTGAAGAAGGAACATCTCCTCTGCTTATGTCTGCTGAAAGGGTCTGTCTGTATCTGGACAGGACACTCGTGGAGAAACTCAAAATCTCCTTTCCTATGTTAGCTACTTACTCCTTAACGAAAGGGAACTGAGCATTTCTTTAAAACCAAAGCTCTGCTGATGCTAAGGTTCACAAAATGCCAATAACCACATTTCACTGCAGTGGACCTCCACCAAGTAATGCCCTGGAAGGTTCCAAGAGCTGCCAAAGGAACACTGCACAGCATCTTCCCAAACGGTACCTGTGCAACTCCTGTTTCTCTCATGAGGTTGGAAAGACCTTGGAAGTACAAGATACTTTGTCAGAGTCCTGGTTTCAGGAGGGAAGGTTTATGTTAAGGACAAAATCAAGCAGCAGCTGATGTTTCTGATGGTGAAAAGGTGCCTGTAATACACCTCCTCTGAGAGGGCACACCCTGGATCACATGGATGAGACAGGAAAGTGCTGGTGTGCCCAGCCCTGCACCTCTGACTATTCCACCTGTAACCTCTTTGAATCACTGTTCTGTGAGCCTGTAAACTCACTCATCTGTCTGAGAAAGCAAAGACAAAACATTCCTGTGCAGCAGATTATGACACCAAGAAGGTACTGGCAAAGTGGAGCATTACTGTCTCAAAAGTGTCTCAAAGCTCATTACTACTGAGCTTTCTCTGTGTGTGAAAAGTTCCTGCACTGGACATGAAGTGAATGGGACACTGCCTGTTCTCCCAGAATGAAGCATCACTTTTTGAGTGGGGAGTTTGGCTTCTCCAGCCTCTGCAATGCTGCAAAAAAACACTGTGGTGAGGAAGCAAACAATCAAAATTTAACTTTCAGCTAGGATATACATCCTTTCTGTTGCATCACTTAAGAAACACAAACAAAGGATATAAAGTTACCATCAAGTGCAGTGGTATTTTAGTTGGTCCTTTGGCAGAGATTTTCTCCCACAGCCCCCTTCGCACGTACCGGACAGTGGTGCCTGCGATCTGAAACTCACCAGGAAGCTCAATTTTCCAGTCGCTGTTAATGGATCTCTTACTGGAATCTTTTAAAGCTGGAATGAATCAAACACCACGGAATGAAATGTAAGAAAGTCTGTAATTACAATACAGACTACTGAGCCTTTGTCTCAAGCACAAGATGCAGAAACCTTGTAACGGATGAGTGAGTTCAAAAGAATGAAACCCTCCACATTTAGATGGCTCATTGTAATGTTTCTAACTAGGATATATTCTGTACTTCAGTTGATGAAGGTATTTTTAAGAATTAACATAAAATTCATAGATCATTTATCTCTAAACTCTCCTTTTAGATGCAACAAGACAATTCTGCAATTTAGTTTCCAGGCAGAATTTTCTTTCAGTTTCTAGATTTTGAGACCACACTTTCCTAAACTCTCCCTGAGAAAAAGATCAATCAAATCTTTGTTGATACACACGTGAAGATTTGCAAGTGCAAAACACAACTGATGCTGTGTTTGTGCATGCTCCATAACCAAACATTGAACAAGTTAACATTCAGCTGTCACAGCTGTAAAGAGAAGTCACAAAGCAGGGGCTGGTCACTGGGCAAAATGTGGACTTGGACAGAGTTCAAGTTCAACTTGGACTTGAACTCTTTTCAAAGTCCAAATGCTGGACACGAATGCGTAAGGTCAGGCGCTGTAGGGTCACACCCATCCTGTGCCTCTGTGCCTCAGTAAGGCCAACATGAAAAGCTCAGCTACAGAAGGAAGATGAATATTGAGAAGAAAAGATACTTGGAGTTGTATGTCCCTTCTTCCAGCACAACCATTGCATCAGGATCACTGATGTCCTTCAACCACTCAAAGACAACTCCAGCCATAAGGGCATCACATTACTGTTGACTCATCAGAGGAAGCTGATTTAGGGATTGATGTGTTTTCTGTGTTAGAACAGAAGCAGAGTTATCCAGATGTTGGTGTGATGCACTGAGGGAAGAGAAAATTGGCAGACCCTGTTGCAGCTGAAAGTGCCAGGCCCCTTTGTGGAGCTCCACTGACCATGATCAAATCTGCCCTGACAGCAGACAGACAGAATATCCCACATGTTACTGGGCTTCCCCAGTTCAAGGTTAACTATGTCTTTTGGCTAAGCCTTTAACAAGATGTTTTTTTAACTTCTTGCATCTAATGCCTATTTTATTCTCTTCCAGTAAAAAACACAATTTTGCTCTCACTTAACTGAGTGTGTTGGAAGAAGGTAAGAGAAGCTGTTTAAGGCCTTTAGAAGTCAATAGGAAACCTCCTATTGTCATCCCTTTGGATCAAACCTCCATAGCCAGCAAACCCTCCTGGGTGTGCTTAGGATATATATATAGATATATATAGGTATAATTTGTAATGTCTAAACTCTGGGGGAATCTGGAGCAAGTGGAGGTCACAATGTTCTCTGCATCTGCCTTTTTGAGGACCTGTACACTGGGAATCTCTGAAAAAAGGTGGATATCTGTCCTGCTGCACACAACCTTCCTGACAGCTCTCAGAGTCCCATCAGAGGCTCCAAAATCAGGGTGAAGTGGAACTGAAGTGGGAGAATATTTTTTCTGAGGAAAGTTTCCTCTGGCACACAGCCCAGGGGTAGGATGGTGTCCTGGCATTTGCATGCTGCAGCAATGTGTCTCTCCCTGTGGCTCACTTCTCTTTCTGCTTTGTTCCTCAGCCTACAAAGTAGCTTCTGCAAGCTCCAGACATAATTCTGAAGCAGGATTGCTTTCCTCTGCCAAGGCCTAGTGGCTTCCAGACACATCAAAGCAGCCACCACACTGGCCCTGAGGAGCCATGGACACGACTAATCAAAGCTGTGGATGAGATAAAACTATTCCAAGCAGCATGGAAAGACAGGAAAGATATCCCAGCACGTGCTCAAAACTGTCTAAGAGGTTGAGTGACTTAAGTCATGCTTTGGTTCCAGCTCACCATCAAAGGGAGATAATTTGCTGATGAAAACCAGTGTTTCATCCTTGTGAACCTCCTTTCTGGGCAGGGTTTGATTTTGATTGCTGCAGGCACTGTTCCCTTAGTGGCTGAGGAGAGTTTGGAACCAGACCTGTTCTCAAAGGTGCTCCTCGAGGATTGCAGGAATTGCACTGGGGACTGAGCAGAGCATTTGGGCCAAAGTGTTTTCACTGCTGTTTGCCCCCATTGCCCCATCAGCAAGATCACTGTGGCAGCTACAAAACCCTCCTTGTCTCAGACACAGGGAACTCTAATGGCTTTTGTCACACACAGCCACTGGCTGGCTCTACCCAGCCCCAGAGGTGACAGAACTAAACTCAAACTTGTACAGTAGAAGAGCAGGAGGAATAGGAACCCCAGCAACAACCTGTAACTTCTGTTTTTCTTGTTGGCTGGAAGGCAGGAACTGGACAATCAACTTCAAAACCTGGCATCTAGTCAGATCTTTATTTCCACCTTGGGTCCCTCCTTGCTTCCCAGCCTGTGGACACAAACTGCCCAGGCATTTCCTGTTCAAGGTGGTTTTTAAGAGTTACAGCCAGCCAAGGCAGCCAGCGTGGGTTGCCTGTAGGTGGAGGGAAATTCTTCAGGCACTGCTCCCAGCACATGGAATAATGATTCCAAATTATGCTGGGCTTCTTTCCAAAATGTTGTACCTGGTTCTGAGTAGAAATAGGACCTGATTTGACTCAGCTTTGTCAGTGCTATTGAAATAGAAAATCCTTCCACACTCGGACCTGAATTTAAGAGTGACTGGGTTTTTTTTTCTTGGCCATCTTTATTGTCCTACCGGAACCCTCCTGCTGCTATTCTTCATCTCAGTTCAGCAAGACATTGGGTATCTTTTCTTTGTGTTGAGTGTTCCTTGAAAGAGAAAACCCTGGAAAGCTTAGAGAGGTTCTCCTGGCTCCTGACGATGAACCAAAGAGCTGAAAGCACTCAAAGCTTTAAAAGAGTCAGATTTTTATCTATCTTTATGTGATGCAAACAGGGCCAACTCCTGCTCTCAAAAATACACAATCCTAATCTTCACCATTCAGTGGGGAACCATCTGCTTTAGTCAAGGTTATGCTGTCCCAAGCAATGGCAGTCTCTAACTCCATCTAGGACTCTCAGTGCTCTGCTATCTGCCAAAGCCCAAATACCATGTGCAAACCTCACCAAGACAAACAAAAAGACTGGTGTCCAGAAGGCAGAGCACTTGCAAAACCCAAGGAAACACTGGCTCCCATTGTTTCACCAGGCTTTGCTATGTCAAACATCTCATGTGTAGGTGGGATCCTCTGGCTGGCTGAAGCATTATGGAAATAGCAGTGGTGATATTCCTTCCTACCAAGAAGTGGCACAAATGCCAATGGTTTTGATCAAAGAGCAGCTGAATGGCATAATTTGCCCTCCTTTTTTCCCCTGAATTTGGAGTGAAAGAGAACAAAAGCATCTTTCCTGGTGATATTGCCAACTGTGGCAACATCTCAAGATAGAAAATCAATAGCACTAGACCTGAAATCCTCACACAACCACTATGCAAACGTTTTCACCAGCATCCAATGTTCCAGTGCTGGATATTAACATCTCCTTTTGGCTGGAGATGGAGAAATACAAGCAAAAAGATGTGGAAATCAGAAACCAAGGTCTGAGCTTTCCTCTGACTCCCTGCATAGCCATGAGCAGCTGCAACACCTCAGTTTCCTCTTCCACAAAACAGAGAGCGACAAGCTCTGCAATTCTCTCAGAGTTCCTTCCTCTCTGGAAGCAATTCCATGGCCATGCAGCTCTGATTGTGCCAAAGACCTTTCACATGTCAGGGCTTTTTTGGATCTTGGGCAATTTTCCTTGAAGCCTCTGCTCTGCAATAGGCTTCCTGTGTAAATTCAGGGCCATGGGGCATTAGCATTTCTGTGACCTGGACTTCCTAGGAGTAGATGGGGATAAAACCCTTTATCTATTGCACAGTAATGACAGAGAAGAAGTGCCTCAAACATTGGAGAGAGGAGGCAGAAGACCAGACTGACAGATCCTCAGTGTAACTGACTGGCTGCACTTTACAAGTGCCATTCTGATCTTCAATCTATGCAATGAGTAACTGAACAACAAACTCATTGACACAGTCTGCCTTACAACAACCTCACAAACAAATCTTACCCATTAGCCATGTCTAAACCTTTTTTTCCCAATAGGAAAAGGAGGGGAGGATGCCTGTTCCCCTCTAAAGGAATGCAGAAGTAGAAATGACAAGAGGATTAAGCATTTTTTTTGCCTGATAAAATAGAGGCAAGTGGACCAGTGGCTGCAGCTAAGCCCATCTCAGAGTGCAGGATCAGGTCTTGGGTACAGCAACCAATGAAAATATGGAAATGGCAGCAGGTTACTGAGGGATATCAGCTGCCCTGTCCTGCCTCTGCTTCAGACTGAGCTGGGCGCCTTCCTATCAGTACCTCTGCCATTCCCTTCTCTAAACACACTGTTCTCCTCTCCACTCCCTCCTGAAGTGCTGTGTGCTCCTGGCAGCTCTGTGCAAGCCACTGCCAAGTTCTGCTCAGGAACTCTTCTGTCTGTGTATAAAAGCACTCTCTGGTCCTTCCAGGTTGCACAGGGCTTGTAAGTGTCACATACTATCACACCACAAACATCATGACCCCAAGCCACCAAAGCAGAGATTGCAGCAAGACTCAAATCACCAGCCCCTCCCTGGCAGCAACAAACCTTACAGGTCACTTGGAGAAGAGTCATTTTGAAAAGAAAACAGAGCTGAATTTTAATCAAAACAGTTTTTTCTTTTGTCTTTTTACCCAGAAAGCTGTGAGCAGGTTTATCCTCAACCACTCTGATCCGCCGGGCACCCGCAGGGATCACAGCGGCTTCGATGTAACCTACAGCAACAAAAAAGGGGTGAATGAAGGCAGGGCAGGGCCAGCCAGGATCAGCCATCCCATATCTCCCGTGAAAAACTCAACTCCAGGCTGGGGATTGAGTGAGAAACACTCCAGATGAGATCCCTGTGCTGGCAGCCAGTTCTCACTGTTGTGACAGGCGTGGTCATGACTAACATTTCAGCAGAAATGCATTTGTGCTGCTCAGCTGTGACTTCAGGCTTGTTAATTAGCTCTTATTAGAGCTGCACCCTCCAAATCACCCTGGTCTTCCTGCAGTACTGACAGGGATGCACGAGGACACTGCAAAGTGTGACTGTCAGGAGCAACACTGCACAGAACAGACATTTGAAATGAGGTTTCCAACAGATGCTCCTGCTTTGTGCTCCCTGTCGAGGCTGTGGTGTCAGAAAGGACTCACACAAAACTTTCTGATGATGCTAAAACTGAACAGAGGGAATTAGTGGGACAAATGAGGGAAAAAGCTTGTTTTCACTCACATTTCAGCTCGGTACAAAAATTCTGGAGGAGATAATGATCTCCTTGCACTGGGCTGCTGAGAATTCAACAGCTCAGATTTAATGCAATAACAGAGCTGGACGTTTCTCCAGGATTGACCACTGGTCACCTCTTAACAATTTTTTGAAGACCAATTTTAACTCACAGTAAGAATAAGCAGGCTACAGGGAAATGTAGCCTATTTTCCCCCACTATGGAGACGTGTGGAGTTACAGACTTGCTCCATGGGGTGGAAGCGATGCCTTTAAATAAAAAGCAGAGGAACACCAGGGCCCATTTCAAAGAGCCAGGCAGAGTTTTTCCATTGGCTTCACTGCTCTTTGAATCAGGCTCTGTAGATGACACTAATCTCATCACAACCATGACTTGATTCCTTCTAATTGGCCACCCAGTTTACTTTGCAGTCTATCACTTGGCACCTTTTGGGGGTTATTGCTGTCCTCTTTCTCTTAGATGTTAAGCAGCTTATCCTGTATGTTCCCTCATCCACTTCTCCTGCTTTCAAGGGCTCTGTGAAGCTGTTCTGTATCAGTGATGCCTGTATGGGAATTGTGGGCTGTCTAGAGCAATGGGCTGGAGAAGTGCTGGCACAGGGAGCAGTGATTCCTCTAGCATCTATCAGTGTTCAAGGAGCTATTTCAGGGATTAAAGTGCAGCTGAACACTGCTTTTGCTGTGCTGATACAGGGAGGACTCAAAGGAATATGGTGACAGCCTCTTGCACCTCAGGACTAAGTGATTCTCCTGCCACTGTGACACGGAGTGAGACAGATTTGGGGTCTCAGACAGTGGATTAATTTCCTGAATATTCATTTCATGAGTAAGGCTTGAGCTCTTGGGTTTCATCAGGTGCAGAGGGTGGGTGTCTGACCTGGGCCAGACAGGCTCTATCTTCCCCTGATTTGTTGTATCTGAGTGGCACTTTCACTTGACCCTTCAGGTCAGTTCTCTTTGCACGTGTTACTCCTCACTTACTTCTCCCTTACTCAGGATATCTCAGAAATGGTCACTCATCCCTAGCAGGAAAACCAGAGAGTGGAGCAGCAGAGCTCAAACCTTGTCTGTGCACAGAAGCCACAGCAGAGGCTCTCCCAGCTGCTGTTCCAGCCTGGGTTTCACCAGGAAAAATCATTACTTCCAGGGTCAATTTTTCAAAAGCAATACTGAAATCTGTTATGAAACCAGAGCAAACAGATGTTGGGCTTTATCTTAGACATTGCCAGGAGTTGGTTTTTCATCAGCTGAGATATCAAATCTGTCAATACAGAGTGTTTCAGGTATCAAACAACCCCACTGCACCCCATGCAGCTGCATATGAACCCAACCAACAACTACTCAAGACATGAATATGCAGCAAAGTGTGACCAGTGACAGTCTCTGACAGGGAAACAGCTCTTGAGACACCCCTGAACACCTCTGTTAGGAAGCCAGTCTGGAACATGCCCAAGTTTCAGGTTATTTAATGTATCTATTAGGGGACTATTTACTTATTTATTTTTTAAAGCAGATACAAATGCCCAGAGCTAAATTGTGCAGGGGTTGGAGACAAAGTTACTCTGAATTTAGTGGACAGAAATCACTAGGTTCAGTGAACTCTGGACCTGTCCATGACCCAGCAGCAGCCAGGAGTGTGTCACACTGCTTTAGAGGTGAGCAAACTCTGGAGCTGTGCTGGAGGCTCAGCTCAAGCCATAAATACACTCATTTCATCACTGTGCCATGAGAGCAATACCACGTGGAAAAGTGATTTTTGTGTTACTTTTTACAATAGTAAATAGTGAAGTGTGAGCTATTAATAGAGTATTAGTTCTGGAGACTGTTTGGTTTGGTCTCACACCAGATTTTTTCTCCTTGTGTAATTTCTAATCCTGATTGATGGCTTTAGGGGGTTGCACTCACAGCTCCTGAATAAGAAGAAACACACTGTGTTAACGCCCTGTGCCACAAACCTGACTGCTGACCTTTACTCTTCTGTTAGAGAGCTGCCAAATGCTTTGCAGGGGTTGGATCTGACCTGTCCTCTCAGAGGTGAAGCAGAACCCTTGGGCATGTCCCACCAGGAGCATCTGGACACTCTCATTTGTTATCTCCAGCAATGTTGGGTGAGTCAGTGCTCAAATTCTGCTGCAAACAGACTGGATATCACCCATGCAAATTTTTCATAGGTACAAACTTGGATTGTCTCCACCACTCCACTCTGGTCCTCAGAGCTGGTGGGAGGCTTCTGGTCACAGATTCCAGATCTTTGAGATAACTGCACCAGGAAACACCTCCAGTGCTTTCCAGGCACATTTTATTAAGCAAACTGTAACTGCAGATTGCCAGAAAGATTATCAAGTGTCAGCTAGAAACGACCGAAAAAGTCTCAGAGTTGGCCCCGAGTCAAGGACTCTCAAAGCTCTGTTAGGTCTTAGGATAATTGTCTGCAAGGCTGGGATTTGCAAGGTTGGGCTTAAAGTTCTGCTTTAAATGAGGAACTCGTTAAAGACTGATGAGATTTGGCAACTATCAGGCAGTATTCTTAGTAATTTCACCCATAAATCAGCCTGTTAAGATGAAGCTTTGAAAATACTACAGGAGAACTCCATTATTTGATAATTTATAGTGCTGTATGCAGTAGAGTCCACCTTGGGAACAGTTAC
The DNA here is from genome assembly GCA_013398615.1 of Brachypodius melanocephalos. Taxonomy (NCBI): domain Eukaryota; kingdom Metazoa; phylum Chordata; class Aves; order Passeriformes; family Pycnonotidae; genus Brachypodius; species Brachypodius melanocephalos. The sequence continues at coordinate 2,254,207 of VZSR01003798.1, read as the reverse complement.
TTTGGCACACACCAATCTTTCTGGATAATCTGCGTTACATCAGTGTCTCAGGAATGTAAGACTGTGATTGAAGCAAATCCTAGACACAAATTTTATGGTATAACTCGTATTAGGACAGACACCAGAACAAAGAGGTGGCTTTGTCATCAAGGAGATTAATATGTGAACAGTGGCTACTGTATCTTCATTTAAATGCTGGAGAGATTTGCAAGAGGAAAGCAGCCCACACAGAAAAATCCATTGTTAGCCATTGTTATTACTCCCAGAAAGAACAGAAAGTTTAGTGTGAACTTCAGAATGCCACTGATCTACTGCAAAACTCTTCTGGTTCACACGTCAGTGAAGCACAGACACTGAGGTGAAGGAAAAATTATCCCATGGCTGAAAGTACCAATCCCTGGGCACTGCACCTTCCTATCTTAGCCCTGTACACACCAGGACCAGGTGTTGACAAAGTCAACAGTGCCCAGCCCATTATCAAACCTCCCAAAAGTGCTTTGAGCAAACATCTCAGGGTAGAAGCCAAGGAGAGCAGGCTGTCCTGCCTACTGCCAGCCAAGGCCAGCACAGCTTCCATGGTATTCCAGGGATAAGCATCAGCTGAGCATCTCAGACTCCATCTCCTTCCCACCTTGCAGCTCTTGCTGAGTGCCATTTGTTGCAGTGGAGTGCAAATTATGTGTCTACTTCTGAATAGCTGTGATGATTCTCCTTTGCTTTTAGCTTGAGAATAAATCCTGCATTGGCACCTGTCCACTTCCAGCCATGGGATAGTTCATTTGTAAGAAAATCACTTCCCTGAAGAGCCATGGATAAATTTCAAAGCCTCCAACCATTGCTGGTTACTGGGATTTCTAACTTTCATGTTCTGATGAAACCCTTATAAGAGATCTCTCAGTTAAAGGTTAGGTAGAGTTCTATTTTCTCATCATTCACATGTGCACCCTGTTGATAAAAAAGGTATTTTTGTGTTGGCTAAAGATGCTCCCAGCCAGCACGACAGCACTACTGTTCAAATTTCTTTTAAAAAGTGATGGACAAACAGCATGTGCAATAAAACCCCTATTTTCCCATCATCTGAAAAAGAAAAAATCCTAGTAAAGATGTACTTTTCCTTTCCCAAAATGATAGTTACAACAACTGGTATATTTCACCTTATTAGATTCTGCCATTAAAGAAAAAAATCCAAATATCTGTGGTCATTCTTTTGAATTGTAACTGTAGATTCTTTTGAATCACAATCATAAACGAAAATCTTGATGTGGCTGAGAAAAGTCAAGAGACAGACCCACTCTCTGAGCATTATGGGCACAGGCTTGGAGAAGCTGTCAGTGATAAATCAGCTCTCCAACAGACAGGAGTCCAAGAGCTGTCCTTCATTTCTAGGTCCCTTGTACAGTGGCAGGGTGACAGAGGTGGACTTCAGAACAACTCTGTGTTTGGTTCTGAAAAATTGTTTTGTAGAAATAGGTACAGGGCATGCTGCCAGTCGAAAGGAAACCCCAGTCTAAGCAGTGCATTCAGCTGGCCTGCTGAAGACAGCCAGCTGCACACAAGTGTATGTGATGTTTAGCATCATAAATAAAGGCTTTTGACCTCCTCTCCAGCAGAAAAATGGAGTCCATTTCCAGTTGGATCACTCTGGAGCACAGGTGGTAAGAGCTGAACTGCTGGGCCTCCTATGAGGCACTTTGAAAGTTCCACCATCTTTCCCACAAGAGTGGCAGAGCCTCTGTGACATTAAAGTTGGGGGAAAAAAGAAATAGACCTGGTACTTTTTGCTTGGTGCATGATAATCTGGCTTCCTTTCACACAGGTTCTCTAACAGGAAAGAATCTGTACTTCGTATCTCTGACAAGGCAAGTGAAACGGTAAAAGGACTTGAAGCTTATCCATGGCGTTTGATACCAAATTTCCCCATCTAATCCGACAAAAAGAAGATAAAGAACCAACACCAAAGGATTTCACCGACACCCACTGACACTGCAAACAGCATTCAAGTATCTTACACGAGAAACACTTGGGAACAGCCTTTGCCTTTGCCATCACACATGTGGAAACCTTCTTACAATGACTATTGGTTACTAAGAAACAGAAAGGAGTTGGCAGGGGTTTAGTTCAGTTCACAGGGCTCCACAACATCATTTGTAATCACAGGACACAGAGGGACAAATCCTGCAACCAGAGGAGTGCCCCAGGCAGAGCCAAGGCCCAAGGCTGCAGCTGCAATTCCCCAAACAGATCCCACTCCAAAACAATCAATGTCTTGATGTTTGAAGTCTATTCTCTTTTGAAATAAGGAATCAGCACACTGGGCTCAGGGTCTTGGCCTTGACTTGGAATGCAGCCAGGTCATGGGGATTTGCCAATGAACTGTGCAATCATTCATACACCCAAACCTTGAGCTTGTTATCACCAGAATATTGGGGATCTTTCTTTGCCCCAGCTGCCATCAAATTTCACACATTTTTGCTTAACTGTCAATTCTTTTAAAAAAGTTTTTTTTTTCCCCTTGAGTAATGCCACATTCACTTGTGATACCCCAGACCTGGAGCTTTGCTTACTGCATGAAATTCACTGAGTTTACCTGAGGACCTGATTCTGCAAAACAGCAGCAGGCGAGCAGAAATGGATGGGAGCACACATAAAACATAATTAACTTTCCAAATTAAATTAAAAATAAAACAACACATCTACTAAATGGTTATGAGGTAATACTGGTAAAAAACAATTATCTTCTAGATTATGTGAGATGGCTAAAGGTGGAAACATTGCATTGACAAAGCAACAGTTTGACAGGTTTGTGTGTTTGAGATGATCATAAGAGAATCTGTCCACAAGTCATCAGGAATTATTTCTGATTAGGTTCCAGGGCACTGGGGGTGAAAATCTCCTGCAGAGTCCTGGCAGTCAGTTAAGGCTGAAGCTGCTCTGCTCCTACAGCCTTGTAAAGTCACCACCTCAAGCAGTCTGTGTAGCTGGAAACGGGTGCAACCTCCTGGCAGTGACCCAGAAATTTTGTATTTATCTGCACAAGATGTTTTGTAGACTCATTGGAAAAGATAAAAGATAGCTACTCTTCAGCACCATGTAAGAGATTCATGAAAGCTGAATAACCTGCTACAGAAATGGAGAATAGCTGAGTTTTTTTCCAAGGGAAATGAGGAACTTTTCCCACCTCTACCATCAAATGCAAAAAACTTGATGTAGGTGGGTGGAAAATAATTGGGACAAATAATTGGGACAAAAGAGTCAAAGGACAAATGCAGGAAACCATTCAACAGGTTGGCCAAGCACACAAATGTCCTTCAGAGAGATGTGGTACAGGTGGGAAATCCTACCTGGATCTCACAGGAGGCCACAGACTCCAGCTGGCCCCACAGATCAGGAGGAGGAGGAAGGTGCAGAGGAAGAGGTCAAACAAAATCAGAGTCTCAGACTTCAGAGCTGAGACCTAGACTGAAGGGAGCTGCTAAGCACTGGTGCTGCTTTAGTCACAAACTGAATTGAAGTGTGTGTGCTTAAAGGGGATTTTCCTTGCTTTATGGAACTCAGTCCTGGAGCAGCACATGTTGAATGTATTTCTCCATATAGAAATGCCAGTTCTGTTTTCACTGAATGGGAAATAATTTTTTTCAGGACAACTGTTTCCTCCTGGAGCAGCTTTTAAGTTCTGGACATGGCTCTCCCTCCCTTTGGCTAATTGGGATATGTGACAGATAACAGGGTTCTCAGGAGTGTAGTACAGAAACCTGGAACAAAGACTGATTCAAACACCAAGCTGTACATATATTAATGTTTAAGAAAAAGAAAAGTCTTAATTCCAAGCTCCTATATCCTATACTGGATATTTTTGCTGGCAGGGATTCAGTAAAAATATTCAGAGGGGAGTGCAGTGCTCTTTCCTTTAGCTGAGATATTCTGATTTTGACATGAATCATCTACAACATGCAGCATGCATCATTCTGAGACCTCAAAGATGGTGCTGAAATCCAACTTCCCTCCTGCTGGGAAAGATTCTGTGATTCTGCCTCCTATTCAAAATTATCAGCACCAGTAGCAGTGAAAATGAGAAACACAACTTCACTCTGAATTTCAGGCAGAGGCAGTGGCTGGTATCTGGGTGACTGAGTAAGAAGCAGATGGGGTATCACACTTGAAGTGAGTTGGGGTTTGTTCTGTGTTTCTTAGGCTCTTCCTAGAGCTGTTTTTACTAGGTGACTCCAGTGCTATCCAAGAAGAAGAGCTGTTACTGTCACCCCAACTCTCCTCCAGCAGGTCAGAGAACCCCACAAAGTGTTACTCACCCATGCCCTTGGTGTGGTTGAAGTCTCCTTTCACCACTTTGCAGGTTTTCCCATCTCCACTGCAGATCCCACAGCGATCCTCTTTGGCAGCCGAGCCAATGATCCCATCACAGCCAATTTTCTAATGACAACAACCAGAGACCCTCATTACTTTGTTTGCAAGGTTAAAGCATCTCTAAACAGTGAGATCAACACTGACATGTGACTGAAAACCTGAATGGGGAGAAAACATTGAACTCTTAATTAAACTTTTGAAATGCCTGAAAAAAGACCTCATTAATCAGATGGCTCAAGGTACCTGAAATGAAGGAGTAGTTTAATGGAAGCAGGTCAGGTTCATATCCGGCCGATTTTTACCACAAGGCTGCCTATGCAATTATGAAAATTTCCACATGCTTGCACTGTATTAAGAATCAACATTCAGTTGAAAAATAAATTATAAAATCTAACAGTTTCACTTAAAACTTCGTTATAAGTGGTTTCATAATTTTTCACACATACCTATTTTTTTTCCAATGAAAACCTACAGTTCTGCTTCCACACATGGGAAGAGTCACAATATTGTCCCTGTAGCTATCAAGATTAACATCATATTCTTCCTTACCCACAGGTTATGATGGTGAACATTCCACATTTGTAGATCTTGAGGCTGACAACACTGTCATTAATCTAAATAAATTCTATTCTATGTAAGACCCTCAAAATGATCGGCAATTCACTCCTAAAACATAAATTTCTACTGAAATAAGCGTTGTCATGATGCAAGTTATTAGCGGACATTGCACTATTAAAAATGAGTTTAAGATTTATTCTGCATAGATAAACAGTTTCTTGGCAAATGAAGTAGCAGGACTGTCACTAGTAAGACTTATTTGAATAAGGCTGTTGGGTCTCTCCCTTTTTGCCTTCCTATGATGAAGCCAGAGGAAAGTTGGAGAGATATCTTAGGGAATGATCAAAACAACAAACATTTTGAAAAACAGGGTAAGCAGGGAAATATTAAGAGAACTCAGGCTGTTTATCTGAGCCTGTCTGTGTGTAAGCAATGCAATTTGGATCAGAAATCCAACATTCCCCTTGTTTCAGACGACCCTGGCCACTGCCTGAGTCCAGATGTATTTCAGGGATCAAAGATTGCCAGCGTTCCACCGTGTGCTGATGCAGAGCTTGTCTGGGTAAATCATTAGGGACAGACATGCTGAGAGAGGATGATCATCCTAAACACGCACCAGGGAAATGCTGCTCATTAACTGGCACAGCACCTACACTGGTGCACAGGAACAGCAGGAAAAAACTTGTATGAATGTATAAATGGGAATTAAAAGAGGTAGGAAGAAGATTGTGGAGTTTCTGGCAGTTGCAATTCTCAAGCCTAAACTTCACGCCCATGTCCAACAAATAATTTTGGGATACTGAACGTGATTCTGCCCCCAGAACAGAAGGATGTCCCAGCAGTTCTCCTTCCAGGAAAATCAGGATGATTTATTAATGGGGTTGCTGAAAGGCAGCTGGAAATAAACTCCTGCCTGCCACCCTGCTGAGATACTGGAAAGGCTGTGTTTAATTTAAGGCTCTGGTGCTATCTTTTATTGTGCTGCATTGTTATTAGCACTATGTGAGCACACAGATGAATAAAGGGAACATAATGAGTGTTGAACCACACTTATTCCCAGAGCTACATGAGGAGTCTGTAGGATTCTAATGGAGGCAGGGAAAGAATGGAGAGTTGGCAATCACATGCCTTGCATTTATGCTGGAGTTTCCCAGATAATGGAAACCAGTGTAAGCCAGCAAAGCTTGGGAAGGCTGAGTCCCCCCTCATCTGAGACTGGCGTCCAAGACAAGCCATTTCCTCACACCTTTACTTGGTCACTGACACCCTTTGACTTGAGAGGCCCCCTCTGAAGGGCATGGAAAAAACCCTCTGAATCCACAAATGTAACTCCCAATATCTTTGCTGTTTTTTACCTTGCACCTTCACCCTATTCCCTGTGAGTGAAGGAACTGAGAATGGCCCTTGCACCTTCCTCTTCAATGGCATCATTGCTCCCATCCACAGATCAGACTTTTCCCTCAATCCAGGCCTTGAGACTTAAAGCCCCCATCACGTTTGGGCCAGGAAATGGCTTCTTACAAAGGACTATCTCTAAGAGAATAAAATACTTTTTTTTTTTCTTGGCTTCAAGATGAAAATTGGTGCATTCTTGCTACTTTATGGGGGAAAAATACCTTGGAAGCACTTTAGTGTTGTCTACATAAACAGTAGAGCCTGTTTCCCTCTCCCCAAGCCTTCCAATCATTTCCAAACTGAAAGTGTATTTAATAATAGCACAATTAATGACAGTACATAATGAAACAGCTTTGGGTAAGATTTGACAGTGGATTCCAAAAGCTGCAAAGTCATTCAGAAACATATTGCAGTGATCACCTTGGTCACTCTGATCCTTTGAGAACTCCCCACGTGGAAAATACTCTTAAAACCACCACCACGGCCACTCTTAAAATGAGTGGATCAACGGGGAAGAGACAGCACTGGAAGGGCAGAACACAGTGGCTATCACCTCTGTGGGTGCCAAGTACCTGCTGTAAGTCCTTGGGCTCTTAATTGAGAGATTTCTCCAAGGTGTGAGAGCCCCTGAGATTCCAGCACTGGCTGGAAAAACCATCAAGTGTGTAACATCAGCACCTTCCCACTGACAATATGCTCTGTGTATTCTACTGCCCATCCTTTATCTACAGAGCTGTCCTCAGCCTGCAGAAAGTTTTCTAAAATGTGAAGGCTTAATTCACCATATGCAAAGGGAAAAATCCCAAGTTTCACTGCAAAAAAGTCAAGTTTTCACAGTGCAGAAAGAATCTCTTAAAACCTAAACAGTTCAAGGGCATTGTTTGATCTCTGCCATCTCTCACTTGCTTTGTCTTCCTTCCTGTCCAGTCCAACCAACCAAGGCAAAGGGATTTATTAAATTAAGAAGCAGAAAGGGGAAGGTTTACATTCTGAGGAGAGAAAGACCTTGTAAACAACAATAACATCCCATGTGTTTTCTGATCCAAGAGTTATCCTGCAGATGAGCAGACTGAGTCCATGGACCAGCCCATCCAGCAACTGCTGGATACTTTCAGTTCTATCAGTCTTGAATGGACTGGTGAGAAGGGAAGCAGCTTTAAAACATGGGAATGCTGGCAAGAAGCATGAAAGTAAGTATTTTAGGGCTTCAAGTCCTCAGCATGGACAGTCAGAAACGTGTCCACAGGTTTCTTAAGGCTTTTCCACCCAAGGAGTCTCCTGCTCTGACACCACGTTTTGGAATTAGCCACTGACCTTTAAATTGGCAGGTAGCTGCACATTTGCTGAGCCAAAGGCCTGAAATTAATTCTCTTTAAGCCGATATCTCCATCCACCCTTCCTTCTCTCCCTCCCTCTTCTTCTCATTTTTATAATTAAACATCTGAAAGTCTGCTTGTTGGGTGGTATTTCCAGCTTCAGTCATAGCTGGCTCCAGCATAGGAAAACTCTTCTCTTTTGAATACATACCACTTGGAGTCTTCTGTGTGAACTGTTCTCTGTATTGCTTGGATATTTTTTAATGATATTTTTATTTGTATTTTCAATGGCTGTGAAAGAGCTCAATTGATACAGCTTGTGAGGGTATGTTTTGCTACATAAACACAATTATTTTTGTTATATACACCCACTCTGTGCAAGAAATGACATTGTAGGCTCACAAAACTGTAATGCTTCCCATATGCTGAATTAACTGGCTGTCTCAATGGATCAAATATAAATATTGATGCAACATGTGCCACTTTACATATTAATCATGTACAGAGCAGGCTGGTTATGACAGATTCATCTACATTGCCAATTCCTTTTGTCCATAATATCCAATGTCCATTGATACCTCCGGGGATGGACCACATGAAACAGGAATGTGCAGATGTAAGCAAGTGACATTCAGATCTGAGGGGAAGAGAATTCTTATTTTGTTGGTTTAAACACGTCTGCCCCTGTGGAGGCTTGTGTGTGGCTGTCAGGGCTGGCTGAGGTGAGTCTGGGTCCCTGATCAACCAGTTCATCTCTGAGTTACTCCAATTTCTGCTCCACAACAAATTTTGTGCTAAAGACTGGAGTCCATGTAGGAGTCAGCTCAGTAAATATCCTCCTGTTGTTTCCCAAGCCTTCAGATTTTGTCTGAATCAAAGCAGCTCTGCTGGATCAGGAGTTAGACACCTCCTATTTTAAATTAGCATTATCTGATCTGCATTAGACCTGCAATATCACCTGCCATTGACTTTGTGCTTAGATCCCTCAGCAGCTCATGGGGGTGTTAGACACAATAATTCTTGATTTTTCACATTTAGATATTGAAGGTTATGTGTCAAAACCTCTGTGTTCATGAGAGAACATGCAAATAATACAAAGCTCTTTCCCATCCCAGGAACTCCTTTGCTTTTGTTCTATTATATGCTTTCCATGGGATAATATACAAGAAAAATTGGGGGAAATAGCATGGGGGTTTTTTTCACACCCCACTGCAAAGCACACCACAAACTAGTAGGATATCAACAAGGACTTGGTTTTGTCACTATGCCTTACTCACCAAAATCCCTGATACTCTTTCTAACCTCAGATTACGTTGCTACAGATCCAGACATGGAAAAAACAAAAAAGGCAATTATACAACAGGTTTCTGTAGTTCAGACAATCCTTCTGGATTTTGTGCACATGCACTAAATAATTTATCAAAGTTCAGTGCTAAGCCAAGTCGTTGTATGGAGACAAGCTACCCAGTCTGGAACATCTTGTACCACAGTTTGTAATGCAGGAATATGAATAATACATGGAAAATACTCAAGTGAGGAGACAAAGCCAGAACTGCAGGCATCAGTCAAATGCAAAAAGTGGGTACTAAGTATGTAACAAATCGTTTGCCAGCAGCAGGTCCAGTAGACAGCTTCAATTTCTCCTCTGCCACCTGTGGCACTCGCCTGCCACTCTGCCTGTCCAGTTTGCAGAAGCTATTTTTGAAAATCTGTCCATTTTCCAATTTGTGCTCCCCTTTCACAGAGTGTGACAATCACTTTCAGAAGAACATGGTTCTGCAGCAATTTTGTTGTGCCAGGATAGCCTAATATGTGGCTTATTATCATTAAACACACTGTGGATTCACCAGCCAGTTGAAAGGAGGTGTGACATGACAAAACACTCACGAGAAAGCTGCAGACAGAGCCAAAACATCTTCACCTCTTAAATCGTTAAATCACAGCAAAGACTGCCCTTGATCTCTAGCCCAGTTCTGCTGTACAGGAGGTCTCTCTTTTCACAGAGACCTTAAATTACATCCTGAAGCACAATCTGTAGTCCCCACTGGAAAGTTCTCATGCTGTCATGAGGCTCAGACTAATCCTCCTTTGAGAAAAGCCAGCACAAGGTCATGTGCATCCTAATAGTCAGCTGAGCAGCTTGTCTCCTCCTCACCCCTCTGCACTGTGACATCTGACACTTTTTTTAGCTCCACTTCTGCCAGCAGTTTTGAATTAACCTCAGCAGCACAGAGCAAAGCACTGTAAGGGGTTAGAAAGTCCCCTGCTCTCAAGAGTGTTCTCTCATCAAACACACAACCCAAAGGCCCAGGGAAGAACAAAACTCTCAGGGAATCCTCTCCTTGAAAGCCATTTGTCCCTTGAAGAGAAACAGTAGAAGATGAACCCAGTGTAAGGTGCAGGATGCAGTGCCCTGCACTTCCCCATGGCTGCAGTGTCCATGACAGGGAAAGCAAACTGCTGCAAAGCCTAAATGAGCACTCACCCTCCTCCTCCACATCAGGCTGCTCTTGTTCTCCAGCCTGCTACAGATTTTCTGTCTCTGAAAAATCTCTGCAGAAAATAAATTCTCCTTGCTTGAAGACCATGTGCATTTTGAGGAGAAAAGGTCAAAGACCTACATAGGCTTTGAACAGGGGATCTACTTTGCTCAGAGGATGGTAAAAAATGGTGCATTTGAAACGTTCAGCCTCAAAACCAACTTGAACAAGCAAAAAATTGAATTCAAACCTTATGATTCATCTCAAAAACAAGGAGTAAGGCTAGAAAAAGTCTAGGTGATTTAGGAACCCCTATGCTAAATTTAGGCCTGACTTTGCTCTTTGGTACTTCTATGCATGATCAAAGTAATAACCAAGTTTACTCACTCCAGCTGCCTTCAGGTGTAAGGGATAAATACAGAGATGCTGCTGCTTTTGATGATTTTGTTTCAGGGATAGTGAGGCTGACACCAAAGGCTTCATTGACACCTTTTATATTGGAGTTCAACTTTAAAGTGAAACTGTAGTAACTTCACTAAGTACAACTGAAGGAAAATTCCCTTAGTGCCCCAATGTTTTTGGGGCATATTGAGGCTTCAGAGAATCTGTTCCTGCTTTCCTTCCCAAAACCCTCCTCTATTTGCAACAGTTTTTTTCTCTGCCATGTTCATCTACATTCATTCATCATCCAAGAACGATTCACAAGCTGCATTTAGGAGCACCTAATGAAGGGAGAAGATCTATTACATTTCCTGGGCTAGATGTTCACAGGCAATGGTTTCTGCTAATTTGTCTGTTGCACTGACAATGTGTCATTCCTGCCTTTGAGAGCCTCTATCTAGAAGGATTACATAAGAAAATAAATAACAGTAATACCACCCTCTGATTTCAGCACTTATTCTCTTCTCCAGGCCCCCTGCAATGCTTATTGCCAGGCTTTGTCTATGCTGGGTAAAGAAACAAGGAGAGGAGTAATTAAATCAATATGGCAATTAAATTGGTTTAATAGGCAGCTAGTTAGACAAGTATCTGTGGCAAATGGGGTACACAGGCAGATATGGCAATTCTCAGCACTGCACTGCATATATATATGGCAGAGGAGTATTATAAATGAGTTCACAAGGCTTTCAAATCTGCTCGGCTTGAACCGATCATTTCCCATTTTTTCTCAGCCAGATGCAAATGGACTGAATGTTCTGCAGCTGTCATCACCTCTCTGCACAGTTAAAGGCAGTTGCCCCCGACTCAGGGTGCAATTTGCTTTTCGTGATGTACCTCTAGTGCTCTCTGCTCATAAAGGAATTCATCTGAAGGAGCTGGCTACTGATCCTCCCTGGATGAAAAAAACCTTCCTTGCCATGATGTCTGATTTACCATTTGTGGCAGTTCTGAAGGTTTGGAGCAATAAAACTGGCCAGCCCAGAGTAATGGTCAATGGCACACAGCTGGAGGTGCACAGCTGGCCTGACTATAAAAGGTTATTAATGGAGGGGTTTTTTAGCTTTTTTCAAATATAGCCAAAAGCAGGGAAAAATTAAGTAACTTGGGATGCACCACGAACCTGGCTCTATGTGCAAAGCACTTTGTATTATAAAGAATCAAATTTGTACTGGCTTCCCAGACTGTTGCTATTCATATTATTCATTGGAATAAATTAGAAAGAGTGAATTAAAAATGCCTCTTCAGCATCATTTGTCAAGAAGCAGTGGGAAGTGTCTCCTGCAGCAGTGCAAAATTCAATCCAGAGATTTTTCACTTCTCTCTTTGCATTGCTGCTTTATGCCCCCAAAGCCTCTCTCACACCCAGGTGAGCGTTGTATTCATTTATCTCCCTGCCTGGAAGGCTCAAAGCAATAAAAATTGGCATTTCTTAACCACTCACAGAAATCAGAAATAATGCTAAATTTGGTGTACTCTGTGCCCCCAGGGCAAACCAGTGAAGTTAGTGGAAATAAAGGGTGATGTTAAAAAGCTGTTCTGGTGGATACAGCTGGCTGGTTAATACCAGGAAGAGCAACTCTTATCACAGAATACAAATCTAGATGAGGAGAAACGTAAAGGGAAGAACTGCCAGAAGAACACAGCCCTGGCAAGGCTGCTGCAGCCAAGTGAACTGTCCCTTCCACCACTGTGGTGTGTGCAACACACTCTGAACACATGCTCCATGATCAGGAGAAAGGAAACTCATCAAAGGTCTGCCCTGAAAAATTGTCTGTGACAAATGACCTGAACCCATCACCAGGAGCACCCATTCCAAACAACTTCCTGTCTTTTATGATCTTTAAATACACATTTTCTCATCTCCCTTCCCTTGTCCAAACATTAAATCTCCATCTTATATGGGTTTACACAACTCCATTAAATTTTTGAGGAAGCTGAAGCACCAGCTCTAAGAGCTGCCCTCCTTAGCATTCAATGCTTTACAAACTCTCTCAGCAAATAATGAAGTTTTATTACAGAGATCTCCCACGTCTCATTTTGGGTGTGTGTGTGATTTGGTTAGAGAGAAATAATCATTGCAATGGTTATAGGCCATCACTCGAAGGAAAAGGGAATTCAGTGTGAAGACTCTGGCTCATGTAGCTGCAGGAGCAAAGGAGTAACTGGTACTGAAAAACTTCCTCAATATTTCTAAGAAGAAACCAGGTGGACCCGAAAAGCATCATGATTCTGGCAAGATAATGCTTGTATCAGGCTAGTGACAATTTGTAAGCTGATTTGCAGTTTCAGTGCTTTTATCAGTGATTCCTCTAATAGCCAAAAAAAGAGCAGTTAAGCAGGCCAGACTTCCCCTCCAAACTGCTCCCCTCACAGAAGTCCCTTCCCACCCAAGCCATCCACACAGGCAAATGTGATTTTTGAGCATTCCCAGCTGTTCAGGAATAATATCATACCTCAGGCATTCAGACTCCCAGACCAATACACAGGACCATGGAGCACTTGTAGTGAGCCTTGTAAAACAGGGCTGTCCCCTCCCCTCAGGGACAGCCACCCACACGGTGCTGCCCCAGACTGAAGCTAACACCAGAAATAGAACAAGAGAAAGTTACTCCACCTGGCACTTGCCATGTACACAGAGGTCTGTCTCATAAGGCCCACAGGGAGTTCCATCCAGGACTCTGTCTGTCACCAGCACAGGAGATTCCTTGCCCAGTGGGGAGCAGAAGAGCTCACATGGCTTATCTGGGAAAAGAAATATGACAACTGCCCTTGAACAGCACAAACAAGTGTTTGAGGCAATATGATTGGCAATCATGCTGAGATGCCCCAAAGTGACATAAATTAAAAAGTGTCACAGGGAATCCACCTTTTTCTTCAGTTCTAAACTAACTGGAACCTTTTAATGTTTAAATTCCCAGCTCTCTGATTCCCAGTCTGAAATTCCCAACTTTAGACTGGGAATCAAGTTAAAGCACTTCTCTCCTGGCATTTCAAAGACATGAGTAAAGCATTGACAACTCTATGTTCTATTAAGAAGGCTAAAGGAACAGCAGGGCAGCACCAAGAACAATTAATTGTAATTAATCTTTCAGCAGTAGCTAAAAGGGGCCTGTTGCAGCCTTCTCACTAAGAGAGCCCTGCAGATGAGAAACTGCAGTGAAAGAACAGTGAGGAATTACAGAAGGAGATGAAAAAAGCTCACCATCCATGATGACAGCTGTCAGGAGGCTTTTCTTCTTGTTGCTGTACCTGTCGTGGGCCTGGCACTGCTGGTCCCTGAAGCTGGGCACCCCTTTAGGGCAGGGCAGGTTCTCACACACCGTGTGCTCCACGCTGGCCCCCCGGCAGTTCTTCCCACCTGGCCCGGGGCTGCAGTGGGGAACAAAACCAGGGTCAGCACCAAATGTTCCACCTTCCCCCTCCCAGCCTTGCTCTGCCCCCTGCCTCAAACACTCCTGAGGATGGAAACACAGCAAACACCTCTTCAGCAAGTGTCCCTGCAAGTAAAATACCAGAGAAGCAGCTATAACTGCATTGTAAGCAGGGTATCCAGAAACAAACCTGTGCTGCAGATAACCCCCATCCATGAAATCCATGCCATTCCACACATTTGTTTTCTAAACATACAGGAAAGGCCACTAATGCAACATCAGAATTAGGCACCTGCAAAACCTATCTGTTTTTATTTATGAATCCCCAGAGCAGAAGGAAAACTCAAACTCTCAGCAATAGCCTGTATTTCCTTTGCAATATAAAACAAAATACAAACAAAAAACCACAAGTAAGCATGGAATATGGAATTCCAGGTCCCAAATCTTGTACTTATGAGCTCAAGAACTGCCTGGGATTTCCAATGAACAATGCAATCCAAGCCCACCCTGGCCCATGTCTGAAATAGTGACTGTGTGAGATCTTCTGGTAGGCAACTCCACAGCCATCTTCACTTAGGTCAAGAGAATCCTCCCACTAATGGAACTGAAGAAATCAAAGCCCATTTATGCTGCTGTGACCCTTTTACATGACAAGAGGGGACCGGAGAAGGGATGCTCTGTTTAAGCCAGTGGTTTTTTCCTCAGTCCAACTGTACAACAAGAGCCCAAAGTCCAGACAAGAACACAAGGCAGTACAACTCAAAAGTCTGCATGTGCAAATTGGCTTATGACACACTCCTTACAACCATGGGGAGGCAATGCATGTAAATGCTCAAAGAAATTACAGAGAGGAAAAACCAAATCAAACAGTGAAGCAACTGGTTTAACGATAGTCCCACAGGCTCAGGAGTCAGCTGGCAGGAGCAGAGATTCCTATTAAAAAAAAAAATCCCAAGACCAAATATATACAAAATAAAAGATAAATCCCTTAGCCAGTATTTTTGGACAGTGAATAAACCAGCTGCAGAAGTGGGCTGAGGCCAGGAATTTGAAGCAAAAGAAGATCACGTGTATATCTCCAGCCAAGAATGTATATGAGCAAGACAATTTTAAAATCAGTGTGCAGTGCTGGAAGGAGCATTTCCTGTAATTTAAGGAACGATGATGAATGGATTTAGTTTTGGTCAGCACTGTAGCTGACAGCAAAGAAACCAGCTCAGTCCCCTTTTCAGGAAAATGAGCTGGTAAAAATGAAACCTGGATATTACAGACGTGCAACTGCAGCTCACATAAGGAGAGGAATAAACAAAAATATCCTTTCCACATTATTACAGGTCAACAGCAACAATTGTGAGCCTATCCATCATCTGGGCATGTCTTTGAAGTGATTGTGTTGTTATGCAGAATTTAGCCCCAATTTAAAAAGAAAAGCTTTGGGTACTTTGTGTGTAGAAGAAAACATAAAATCTGAATAAATTCAGAGATATCCCACTTGAAGGGCTGCTCCCAAGGCTGTGAAGTTATAATAAACACAGTTAGGGTGGTCACTTAAATGGCACCATTGTAACCACTACAGGACTCTAAAATGATGAAGAGACTTCCAGATGGGCCTCAACTGACCTGAGGCATGAAGGTCAACATCTACATTTCATCCTGAATCAGAAAAAATCCCACCCCATGCAGAGAGCATAGGCTTGTTTATAGTCACTGTGCAGGAACTAAACAGCACCTGAGGCTCTCTGCATGCATGGAAACCTTCCTGTTCTCACACAGCACATCCTGACCTACAGAGCATCTCAAGGGGCTTTGCCAACACAGCTCTGGGACACCCTGATCATTGTCAGCCACTGCACTCTCCCCAAGCTCTGAGCAAGCACTCCCTGCAAAACTCATCTCTAAGGCACACTGACTCTCTGAATTCCTCATTCACTGTAGTGCTGTAGGGGAAACACAACATCAGTTTTTCTGCCAAACTACAGGTATCTAATTCATCTGTATCTATCTTCGAATCACTGCAGTGGGAAGCTTCCAAAGGTGACCCTTCAAGCCACTTCCACAGAATCTACTTCCAGTCACTCCAGGATTGTGAATGAGGAATTTCTCAGGGCTTCTGCACAGCTCTGCTGCCCATTTCTCCCCTGTTCTCTTGCAGCAAGGGTTCCCCAAGAGGGAAAAGGCTGCCAGCATGGCAAAAGGAGCCAGGGTGGTGTGAGGACTTACGGGGGATTGTCACATTTCCGCTGCCTGAAGCGCACCCCTGTTCCGCACGTCCGGCTGCACATGCTCCACTGGCTCCACACGCTCCAGTCCCCGTCCACGTGCTCAGGGATGGGGGTTTTACTGACACACTCCCCAGCTCGGCACCACTGCAAGACAAGCAGGTTAGCACAGCCTGGGAAGAAGCCCTGACCTTGCAAAGGTGGACTTTAAAGGATGTCTCAGGGATTATAAGTCCACATTTAAGTTTCTCAGGATTCGAGGCTTTGGTGAGACGGCAGGAGGAGAAGGAGGAAAGGAGGAGGCAAAACATAGAAATTTAAGTGTCGCTCCCAACAAGCCTCTGAAGTGAGTTCCGTCATTAAAAAAACAATCACAGAACACAGCCCCTTACTTTATAAAGCAGGTAATCATCTAAGTACTAAGACTTAAAGCCCCATGATTCACAGAAACAGAGTCCAAGAAATCATACCCCAAAGCAATGCCTTCATCAGCACTCTTCCCAGTATGTACAAAATGATTGATGTATTTTGGACTCAACTTGGCTAAAGCCCCAAGCCCTTCTGATTCTAACAGGTTGTGCTGGCTCCTGACCAAGCAGCAAACTTGGCCTGTCCAGGATGTGACACAGTGAGCACTGCTAAAAAACCTTTTGAAAGACTCATCAGGACTCCTCCAGTTAGAAAAACATGGGCCTAAAAACATATTTTTCCATTTCCTTATCATGGTTTCCAGGACCCAGTTTTTCTTGTCATTATTTGTCCTTATTTGCAAGCAAAGAAAAGGTTCCAGTCCCTGATTTCAGCAACCAGCTTTTTAATTTTACCCTTCTTTACCTCCCCCAATTATACCACAGACAAAAAAAAATTAGAGTCTAAAACCAGTAAATGGGGGGCTGAGAGTTAACCAAACCAGTCAAGTTGCAAAAAATACATGTATAAATAAAGACAGCAAATTATACCTCAAAAAGAACAGAACATCACTGAACTTGAGCTCAATTATTTTGAGCTACCTGTAAAAATTCTAAAGTTTTTAAGTAGCCTCTTTTTATTTCCCCATCTTCCCCCACTCACCAAATGTCAGGCTAAGTGCTCTGCACACTTTCTATCTCAAATACAACTCAGAACACGACCAGCTATGGGTTTATAGTAAAAACTGAACATCTTGGAAACATTATTCCCAGTGCTGGGATACAAAAGGTGACTGGTGCTGAGCCTTCTGATTACCTTGTCTGCGCCACACTCGGTGCCATCCAGAGGAGGGTCCAGCTTTGTTTTACAGGATGTGTCTCCTTCCACCAGGCACCAGAGCCCAGCACACATCAAATGCTGTAATCACAAAGCAAGGAGGTGCAGTTATTACTTCTGGAGATGCCAGCCATCATTATGGGATACACTTCAAAGCTCAGGCAGTCTTTCTCAAGTGAATCCAGAGGCATCCAGTTGGTTTGGGAGCAATTATTTTTTAAGGGTTGATTGGCATTAAGTGGTGAGGCTGGAAACATGAAAGAGATTGATGGATGCCACTGACAGGAACAAAACCTACTCCAAACAAAGTCTGCTATTTAAACAGATTTCTTTTCACAAGAATAAATCCGGTCCATTAAAAAGGAATCCTATATGGGAGGCCACATTGGGTGCTTTGGAACCATGCCAAATGCTTAGATGTCCAAGATGCTTAATTACTCCTATTTTTAAAAAAAGATACCCAAGAAACTACAGCTGGTGGTAGCAATAATCAGCCAGCAATGCCCCTGGGGAGAAGGTGGAATGAGAAAGAGGAAAGGATGTCATGGCGTGCTGTGCAGCAAAGGAGGAGCTTGGTGGCAGGCAGGGTCAAAGACTGGGAATATTCTGGGGATCATTCTCCAGTGCTGCTGTTCTGCTCAGCCACTGTGTGTGCTGTGAGGATCTCAGTGCTGACCACAGTCTGATTTCATCTGTGACCTGCCAGATCAAAACATTTTCAGAATTTAAGAAAAAGCACCAGGAAACGGGACCTTTGCATCAGTAACATTTTCCACATCATCCACCATGCTTTGCATTCCATGGAAGTGGATGATTTCAATGCAGAGCTACATAGTTGAGTACCCAAAGAACAACAAAGAACAGTTACATTTCTTTCCACTATTGTTCACATTTCAATGTAATGGTAAAAAGATGAGAAACCTGACTCTAGTGCCAGCTGGTCTTGTCAAGATTTATTGCACCTCATTAAATAGTTGAGTCAACACGCTTCAGCCTCATGGTTCCTCCCCAATGTAATGTAAGAGACTGTGGGTGCATGTGTGTTTTGTGTACAGGCATGTTGGTATGTCTCTATAAAACAGATCATCTCTCTATAAAATAGATCTGTACAAGAGAGGGTGCAGACGAGATAAATCCCAGTCCCAGTGATGATGTAGAACATACTGAAACAAAATAGTTATCACAGCAGTATCTGCATCCTGCTTCATTTCCACACTTCTTTCTGGAAAGAGGATTTTGCACTATTTAAACCCAAAGAACATTCACAAAAACTGGAAGCAGACAGCACAATTCAGCATCTGTATTAACCACAATGCAGAAAGTCATTGTCAAACAAACAAACAACAGCAAATACTCCAGGGAAACCTAAATCAATGAATTTTCAAGACATTTTCTCTGAACAAATAGTGCATATGGGAATATATCAGTCTTCAGTAATTTTGACTAAATGACTGTGACTAATTAGTGGTTTACCCACAGCTCTGAAAGCACTTAAGCACCAATTAGCCATGAGGACATCACACACTGTTTAATTGATACGTATACGGAGGCAGAAAGATTGAGAAGGCAGAGATTTCAGTACTTACTGAGAAATTCATTGTTCCACCCCATAACCCCCAGATTCTCAAGCCCCTGCCTTCTGGGGAAGACTAAAATCAAAAAGTACTTCAATTAACCATCCATGAGCATTACAGGAAGAACACAAATCTAGGCAATAAAGCACTGTGTGAAAGCACTACCAGCAAAACCTCCTTCCAAACTGTGGCTGGGGACAATATTGATAGGTAAAATGAAGGGAAGCTTTGGAAATGAATGATGCAGATACCAAGTATTTCCACTTTTCCAGCCTTTAGCCCCTCTCTTGAATATAACCACAAAGCTTCAGAGCAGAATGTGTGGAGAAACACTCCAGCCAGATCTCTTGAATGACTCAGACAGAAATTTTGCCCCCAGAAAGACACCCTCTGCTTCTGCTTTCTGTCAGAGAAACATCCTGGCTGAAGATGTGATGGAATTCACTACATCCCTAAAGAAGTTGGAGCACCATTGCTAAATATCTGTGCATTGTGCAAGATCAAGCTGTTTGTTCAGCTTCCGCTTCAGGACCCTGGATCATAAACTGCACCTAAATGAGGGTTAATTTCTGCTCTTTGATGTAAAACTGGGAAGACAGAGTAGGTGGTGGTAGAAACAAAGTCATAAAAATGAAACAGCTTTTTGTACAATTTTAGGTGGCATCCAAAATCCCTCCACAGTGCACAAGAACGTGGAAGCTGATAAAGCCAGGTCACATGCCCAGGTCTGAGCTATGGCATGGGGAAGCAATGGGCAGAGATCACCTCAAATATGTGTGTTTGCACCCGCAGAACAGCCCAGAGTAGGGATACAGAGCATGTAAATATTCACATACAGGTGGGTGTGGTGTATGTTTATGTATATGTATGCGTTTAGGCCTACATGTGCATGTATACACACGCATAACTGTAGGTAGATAAACAAAGGAAATACCTCTCTCAGCAACACCAACCTTTCTGAAATCTCCCATCTTTGAGGTATGGAAAACATTGGAATTTTTTTTTAGCATCCCCGTGTTTGACTCGGAATCCTAAATGCAAAGCATATTTCAGGAAACAGTTACAGAAAAATCTGGTAAAGGCGCAGAGCTCTGTGTTCTGGTGCCACACCACTACAAAGCCCAGGCCCTCGTTAGCCCAGTCCCCTGCATTTAATAGTGTTCAGATACTCCAGCAAGGATGAAACCGTCAGCTTCGCGATTGTATGTTCCCAAGATGTTTTATCATGTTAATAGCTCTTTTCAAAAGAGATCATGTATCCTCCTCAGCTACAATAGGAACCCAAACAAAACTCCCTATTAAACAGCAAAGCAGTCACAGTCAATTTTTAATGGTTAAACAGCCAGCTTTGTGGGGAAATAGCCAAGTGAGAAATGGCAGGACTTGAAAGGAAGTTATGTATGTGAGTGGCAGCTCAGAGCTCATAGTGACACAGAAGAAGCCATCAAAAGAACAGTATCAGAGCTAATTCTGCATTCAGCAACCAGCTTTCAGATGGCAGGTCCCTGCCTGCAAAGCATTCCCTACAGTGTTCAAGAACTGCCAGTGAGGATTTTCCAATGATAGATATTTCACACTGGAAAAATATTGATTTGTTGAAACTGTCTGTGGGGAAAGGTCATCTTTGGATCAGCTCCCAGTCTGAAATATTTCCAAGAGCAAAATAAAAATTTAGAAAGCAAGATGGCTGTTGAGAAGTAGCGTTTCTATAAAAAATTAAAATTACTTTAAAAAAAGTAAAAAAATGCTTTTTCAACTGAACTCTTAAGGAATTTATACTGAAAAAAAATTAGAAACTGAAATAAAATGAAATTGTTATAAAGGTACAAATTTTAGACTCTCAGAAACTCCTGGGAGATAGGAAAGCTTGTCTGCACAGCTGTTAGGAACCAGTCCTGAGAGAGGTCACGATCTGGAAACTCCCAAGCTGGGAGCGATGTGCTCGGCAGGTGAGCAGCGCTTCCGATTACAGGGATTATAACGGCATCTCTTTGACAAAGGGGCCTCACTGTGCCAGGTGTTTTCACTCCCTCGAAGATCTCTCCATCTAAACAGACTCCTGGGAGCTTGGGGATAAAGGAAGTTTTATCTCTCCGTTCTAGGTGGAAAGATGAGAAACAGAGGGATTAAATGTCTTGCTGGAAGTCTGCTGGGAGACGAGCTGAACCAGAGCTGCTCAGAGCTCTCTGCTCAGTGTCACAGCCACAGGCTCCTGTGTCACTGCCTGCTCCAGCTACAGCCAGGCTCTGGCTCTGGCCCTTCCCACCTTTCCCAGCTTTTCACGCTTTTCCCGGACGGGGTTTCCCTTCCCTGGAGCTCCATCCCCACATGGACTCGCAGAGTGCGGAGCTCAGGTGCAGCTCAGCGAAGGAATCTGTTTTAGGTTCCTTAGCTCAGAGCTGCAGCTGGATACGAGAAGAAGGCAGAGTTAACCCAGCCCAGCTCCTTGCCCACAGGCAGCAAGCCTGGAGCTCCTTCTGGGGTAGCTATTGCATCACCACTGCTGCTAAAATCTGCCTGATCCTGCCCCACGACCTCGCACGGGCTCACAAGAAAGGGCTCACAACACTCCCCCAACTCAAACCCTGAGATTATTACCTGCAAGGGGACCTTCCAACCCTCCAAAGCATAAAGAGAATGCAATGAATAAAGATGTCCTGTCCTTCCCACCATGGAACAACTCTACAGAAGCTTGTTCATTCCCTACACATTCACTCCTTCACCTTGTCTGCATCCAAGGAAAGAAACACTTATTTCTCCTGGGGATGAATTTGTTTCTGCTGCCCACTGGAAAGAGGAACCTCGTCTTTCTAGCAGCAGAATTAAACCACCATGAAAGCAATTTTTCTGTCAAAATGAGGGGACTATGAATAAGAACTTAGGAAGAGTAAATACCCTTAAGGGAGAGGAGCAAGAGACCTCATAACACACAGGGCTTGCTTCTAAATAGGTTGATTTTCAGTGAAATATCAGAACTCTCTTACTTTGCCAAGGTTTTCGCTCAGCATATTGCTAACCAGCAGAGAAAATGTGCTTATGAATGGGATCCTAATTAACACCTCTTAGGTACAATAAACACACAATTTACTCTTGCTTTCCTGTTAAAAGCACAATGCAAATGTTCTCAAAGCCGCACAGGACACTTCTGAGCAGCAATTCTTTACACAATGTGACAAAAACAATGTCCCAAATTTCTACATCATCACTGTCTTTAATTTTGGGTGCATAAACCCACAGCAATCCAAGGGAGGTGAGCAGCGTTGTTTGGTGGAGCTTCTTGCTGCTGGAAAATGAGATGAAAAATGTTCCAAACTCAAATCCTGTAAGACTGGAAGGCACTTTTGGAAAGCATCCACATGCTGACCCAGACAAGATAATTGTGAAACTCGGATCCGTGTCTCAGTGGCCAAACTGCTGACCTGTGTCTAGAGCTGATATTCCAAGATAGTGCCAGACAAGCAGTGGAAGACTCCCAGACCGCAAGGAAGGCACAAAGGAACAGAAACACTTTCGGGTTTTTTTAAACTGTACATGGGGAAGCAAACAATGAAGCAGGAAAACACCACCTCTAGTTTCAGCTGTCTCTGGTGCTCTCAAGGAAAACCAAAAACCTTCATGGTCTAAAGTATTTCTTTGGAAAGCACCAGTTTGATTTGATTTATTCATGTACCTGGAATTAAATTAATAGTCAAAAGAAAGAGATTGGAAAGAGAGCATTCCTAAGACCACAAGCTATTTTTATGGCAAACATTATGCTGAATACAAATCTTTCCAGTGCCTTTAGGACACTCATGTCACCAGCTCCAGGGATCCACAGACATGGAAAAATCCAAGGAGGAAAGGACAAGTTTCAGGCACTTTTCTACCAACACACAACTCTTACTGACTTATTACCAACGTTTAAAAGAGTTGTTCTTAAGAGTAATGTTCACTCAACAACTCCTCAGGCCTTAACACCTGATTGTCAGATGTGAAAAATATTGGGGTTTTTTCTGAACAACAGGTAGAGTTGTCCATTAAAAGAGAAAAAATAGGAAAATTTTAAAAATGAAATAATGGATTGCGTTTCTTGCCCATGGGAAGAGAGAAGCAAGAGACAGGAAAATAAATATAAATACGTACACACCGTTCAGATGTGGTTGTGAAATACATGGAGCTTCTCTTGAAGTGTTTTGCAGATGGGAAGTTCCCAGCAGGCCAGTGGGAGAAGTCTGAATGCCCTTCAAGCCTGTTATACACTATTTTCAGGCTGATACTCAATCGTATTCTGGCTAATTTTGTAAAGTTCAGACTTTAGCTGTAGATGCCACATCACAAGGCTACACTAATTCTTTCTGCCTCCCCTTGTCTTAATAAGAAATGAAGAATTGCCAGGCTCAAGTGTTTAATTCTTAATAGACTCTCTCTACTATTGTTAAGAGTTTATTGTGTTTATATTCTGAAATTTCCACGTTGTATTTTTATAATTTTATTTTGCTTCCCTTCTCTCTTTTTATTTTTCTTTAAACCACTGCACCAGAATGTGTTTTGACCATCTTCCAAACTGAAACACGTACAAAAATTTCTGAAGCATTCCAATAATTGTAAACTGGGCTGTGCTGCCCAGGCAGGAACTCTGCTTCTCTCTCGTTCTCTCTTTCTCTTAAACAAAAATTATTTCCACTGAAAATAAAGAGAAAAAAGTATTTTTGCAACATACAGAAGCAGTGAAATAGAACACTGCAGCTTCATAGAAACAGGCAATATGAAAATAGTCTGAGTTCTAACAATCCACATGACGAAAACTATAAACTATAGAATGGCAATTAAATTAATTGTTACCTTTACTTCTCAAAAAAAAGATCTGCTCATTTTATTTTAGAATTGCTAGGCTCCTATCCAGCAAGCCTCAAGAAAAACTCAACTCATCCTCTTCCAGATTTATTAGTATTACTATGTAGACAAAGTCCCTGGTTGTACAGAAAATGACAATGCAACCTATTATTTTCAGGATAAACCAGTTTTCAATCTAATTACCACGTTCTTGTAAATATTCTATACAACACTAAATAATAGGGCTCACTATCATGGTCTGCATCTCACAAATGGCCCTGCAGAGAAAAGGCAAACAGAGGCTCATTGATTTCCATGCACAGAGCCCAAAAGGCCACTCCAGCAGTCTCTCTGAAAGATCAAGACCACAGAGAGACCTACAATTGCTGAATTATACTCACCACCACTCCATCAAATATGCAAACTGAAGGGGAACATAAAATCCACTTGATCATTACAATTGCTGGTTTTTCTTTACTTTGTATTTTGGTTCCTCTCCTTTTCCACATTAGCCAAGAAATCTACTTTGTCTCCTTTGGCTTGCAATCAACTTTGCCCTCTTGTTCTGTAGCTTGTAGATATTGGAAAATACCTACATTTGTTAAAAAACAACATGAACCTAAAAAAAACAGTGCAGCCAATTCTAGCTGGTTTAGTGTTTCTAAAAACAGTGCTATGTCAAAATTCACATTCCCAGCTACAGCTGAGTTGACAGTGTCCCTTGTGAGAAAAAAAATCTCCTTGTAGCAATGCTAATCTCCTTCCAAGTGCCACTCCAGCCCCAGCCCAGCTTTGACTCAAGACAATGCTGGACAATAACGGTTACGTAAAAACCCGCAAAAATGTGTTAATAATAAATAAGCCAAAAGGCTTATAAAACAAAAAGCCAAATGGATACATGAGATAGAAATCACATTTTTCTTCCCCATAAATATGATTTCAGTTCAAAAGCCTCTGTTGGTAGGCGTGCCAGCCTTAAAAATAAAGAATAAACACGCAGAATGTTTCCATGTGAGGTTTCAAATGTGTTTTGATGAATTCCTGCGGGAGAAACAGCATCTCTGCTCCCTGAGAGATTCAGCAGAAACCACCCATGCTATTCCCCCCGGAATAAACACAGGGACAGCAAAGGGTTAACTCCTGCTCTCGAGGCACCATTGCCTGGCTGGGGTTGAAGTTCTCTGCTTCCTCTCTCGAGGGGTCAAATGAATTCACAATAGTTGATTCATAGCCCAGTGTAGAGCTGAAGGACAGAGGTCAGACAGGTTGAATTGCCTGCAATTTGCACAACTGCTCCCATGCCAGCCCTGGACTCACATCAGCATTCAGCAGCCAGAGCCCCCCAGGATCTGTGTTTGGGGTGCACTGATAATGCCCTGTGCAGTGCCAGAGGTACATTTCTGTCCAACTTTTCCTGCAATTATCATGATGCTGCTCTGAGCTTGAGAATGACACAGTCATCAATTTAATTTCTGCTAAAAGCAACTTGTCTGCCTCAAAATAAAGACCACTGTGTAACCTCTTAGGTGGGCCAAAGCTCTGCCAACACTGAGCAGCTTCCCAGCTGGAGACAGGCAGCATGCCTGGCATGGCAGAGCACACCTGAACATCCTGCCAGATAAGCACTGGCACGGATCAGACAATGCCTGACATTTGCAATGGGAAAGATGAATAGAAAGAATCATGGGAAAGCACTTTTTTCCCCTTGCATATTCCAGGAGAAAACTCTGTAAGCTGGATATGAAAGGAGATCTACTGAAGGGTCTTGAGAGGTTTATTAACATAGGTGAAATCACAGAACCATGGAATGGTTGGGATTGGAAGAGACCTTAAAGCTCATCCAGTTCCAACTCCCTGCTATGGGCAGCGATCCCTTCCACTATCCCAGGGTGTTCCAAGCCCTGGCCTGGCCTGGGACACTTGTTCCCTGCCCTAACAGGAACCCAGGTAAAAGCCTGATTGATTCACAGCTCCGTAAGGAGGTGACATGCACTAGAAAATCTTACCCGATACTGATGTTACAGAACCAGATCCTGAATTATGCATCTTGGAGGTCACAGATCACAACAGACTGTGGATCATCTGACTATCATAAATTCATTTTTCAGTATATTAAAATGCAGAAGGAAAGGAGAAAGGAATGGCAAAGTTTGGTGTATGTAAAGCTGAGCCTTCCTCATATGTTTTAATTTCTGTTCTGTAAATTTGGAGCAGAATAGCTGCAGGATAGCTGGTTTGGCAAACTTATAAACCTGAGAATTACAGCTTTGTTCTGAGGCATCTGCGTTATCCTTGAAAACAAAATGAAAGAATTTTGGGGATGCAATCTCAAATATTCAGATAAGGGTGAATATTCATGCATTACCTATCTTGTTGGACTGGCGTTGGAGCCACTGCCAAGCACTGAGGGACCTGACTCTCTGTGAAAGCAAAGAGTATATTCCTTCAAAAACCTGGGCTTTGATGCTCTTAAAGGAGAGAGCTTACTGCACAGGAATTTTCTGCAGTTTCTCAAAGATGTTGAAATTTTGGAATCATCTAACCTCTGAAGTTTGCTCTAAACCAAACTGCACGGCATTTTTGAATATAGGGCCTCTAGTTTGCCTGATATAATTATGTAGCTTCTCCAAAGAAATATTGTAATGTAACTCTTTTATTATATAAGAAAATAGGCAGCAGACACATGTAATCATAAAAAGATTGAGCAGGCTCATTTCCTGAAGTTTATTTCCTTTTCGTAACAAATATTTACTGTCAAATGTTTATTGCTTTTACATTTGGATTTTTTTAATACTTTATTGAATTAAAAATACCACATTACCATTGGCTACAAGAGGAGACAGCTGTATTTGCCAATAATTTCTACAGCTAATGCCAGTGACTAGTGCCAATTTTTTTTTTGGTTCATATTTTTGTAGACAGCTTTGAGACTTATGATACAAGTATTCTGCAGATGAGGCCTGAGGAACACAAAGGTGAAAAGAACATAAACTTCAGAGGTTTAAAAATCAAAAGTGATCATTTCCTCTAAAAAATTTCCTTTCCTTGCCATCAAACACCAGTTCAGAGTAGCATAACAGGATGTAAATATTTGTTCAAATTAATGGCATGTGACATAGCTGATCCAGAACTTCACGGGGTGAATGCTAATTCTTAAAGCACATCTGCAGCAGAAATAATTCTAAATAAGGGACTGCAAATTTGTTTTAATCTGCTGAAGTTCTACCAGGCTTTTCATTAAGAAGCACTAATGCCCTCACAAAATATGCTGCTTTTTTGGAAGAAAGGAGAGAGGCAGAAAAAGAGCACATTTTTCATTGTGTTCTAAAGTGTCAAATAATTAGACTGGTGAAAAATCTTGGGAGACACAAACACCTGCTGTCTGTATCTCTCCGAGAACGGTGCCTCTTGGCACATTATTCTGGCAAACAATAAGCCCCTGAAGCAATTCCAGACTGGACATGCAACTCCTGTGTGAGAAATGCTGACCACCTACCAGCGGGCTGACATTCTCATCAGGCACTGGAATATCCAGAAACAAAATGGGTTTTTTATCACAACAAGAGAAATAGCAAAAATCTCTTCCAAGAGCAGTCCAGCTGGGTGACACCCACACAAGTGGAAGAACTTGAGTCATGCTGGGTAGATCTGAGGTTTTCTTTACAGACCTATATTCTAACACTTTGCTTCCAGTACAGTAGTCCTGGTGGTCTGCATTTTCTTGATGGAGCTGGGAAATACAACCTATCCAGAATCTTTTCCTATTGTTTTATATTAGCTAGTTTCCAAGTCCAAGATAAATAAAGCAGCTAATGTGAAACTAAGAGCATTTTCCCAGGACTTGCATGTGTTCAACAGTTCTCATAATCTGGCACTTAGAAACCTCAGTTACTTCTGATTTTTTTTTTCTTAACATTGATTTAAGATCCCCAGCTTGTTCAGAATGGAAATGGGGGACAATTAAAATTACAAATGGCCAGTTATTAAAAGCAAGAAACCTGTCTGCTTCTTGCCTGTCTGTACAGGAGGGTATGCTGCCAGCTGGTGCTGGTGACCCAGCACAGCTTTATGACTTTTTCTGGTATCTCCAAAGCCACACTGGAAGCAGGCACTACCCCACTCCCTCTCTAAAGCAGGGGATATGATCTGCTCAGAATTTTAAAATCTAATTATGTGTAAGAACTTATGAAAAGCCTGGCTGCCTAAATTCCAGAGGATGAGTCCAACAGCCTCACCTCAAATACAGCCTACACTTCTAGAGACAGCAACAATCAGTGTTTCCATTTTGCCAACACGATACAAACCACGCTGCACCCAAATCCAGATTAAACATGGTGTTACTTAGAAAACACACAGGATTGTGCACAGAATGTTTTAAGGCCTCATGAAACAAGCAGACATCAATATTTCCTCAGCACAGAGTTAAGAGTCAGCTCCTAAGAACACTGCAGTGGTCCGAGGGTGAAGCCTGTGAAACGCCCAGCCGGCCATCTAAGCTGGCTCTGTGGAAGTAGCCAAACACTCTCGTGAGGAGAGACTTTCACCTCAGCTGAACTTCCAGGAAAACAATCTCTACGGAGCATTTCAGCAAAACAATGTCAAAAGGGAACAAAGTGCAAACACCCGTTTTTCTGAGTCTGCTTTGGGAGATTACCAAGGGCAATGTGGGGAAAGAAGGATGAGGCCTAAGCGGAGCTCAAGGCCGCTTGATTTTCCACCAGCAGCGCTGAAACTGAGGGAAATACAGACTCCTTTTTTCCTCCCCAGGGCTTGGCAGCTTTATTTCCACTTCCCACCTTGTTTCCAGCGAAAACCCACGGGCTCTTACCTCCATATTCTTACAGAAGGTGGCGTTGGTGCCAAAAAGGATCTGGCACTGCTCGTCGGCGCTGTAGTGCATCCCCGGCAGCTTGTGAGGGAGCCGCACGGAATATTGGCTGCGGGGATCTGTCACCAGCAGGCAGGTGCTCACCTTGGACCTGGGCAGGAAGGAAAAATGTCCTTTAGGAAAGCACCTCTGGAACTGCAGGGTTACGGAGCTGTTACAGAGGAGCTGCTGTCCTCTCTGTAACACGGAGTCTCTGTGAACACAGCGGGTTTTCCCTGGAAGTCTTCTAAAGAGCTTTGGGAACTCACACACGGCCTCAGGGCAGGACCGACGACATTCACAACATTGTGGGTTAAACATTTGTCTGAACTGTTCCTAGAAACCTGACAAAGACTCAGTCTGGCCCTCAGGCAATGCAGCCCAAAGCTTCACCAGCCTTGAAATGACAGCTCCAAAGTCTTCCATCATGTTTCACCTCAATCCCCCCAGCTGAATTCCGAGCCCTTGACATTTTTTCTTATCCATCACAGGCATAAAGGGAAGATTTTTTTCTTTGCATTCACAACAATCTTTTACAAATTGGAATATCACTCTCATATCAGGGGCCAGACACAACCAGATGAGTTCAGACGCAACTTCCTTTTCTAATTAATGCCTTTAATGTGGCAGTAAATATCCCATTTGCATTCATTATTTTCCTTTTTTCCCACCTCTAACCCCCAGAGTGGGAAATTTTCCATGCTGAACCCACTCCTAGCACAAAGCACTGTGCCAGGCACTGTTTGACAGAGCTGCACTGTAGGTTTAAGATTAGAAATGCAGAGTTCAGACAATTCCAGTGCTTCCTGTAGTACATGAGATTTAACAAGCAGCAGGACAGAAATTCTTCCTGAACAATTGAATATGATGAGCTGAAACATGGATGCAGTGGCAAAGAAGTTTATAGTGAACAGTTTTAGACCAACACTCACTGAGGAGTGAGGAAACACATCAGAATTACCTCCAGGCAAAGTCGAGTTTCAATAAAATAAAAGCTATTTAATAACGAGGCAGTAAAAGCCCCAGCACAAAGCTGCAGCATCTTTAAGGAGAGATTTCTGCAGGCCACTTACACACACATTTCTGTCATTGCAAAACTGAAGGGCATTTTCTGTAAAAAGAAGGTGATACGGGATTTTTTTTAAAAGCTGTTATCAGCACATTGATAACTGCACATAATTCTTCTGCCTCTCTTCAATCCTCAGTTTCAAGGGGATATGGCAATGGAGACAGATTCAAATTTGCACATGTACACTAATGACACATGTACACTTCTTTAAAAGGAAAATTGTTAATAATTTCACTTTAAAGCAACAAAGTGGATTCTTGCCTGGTAGGATTTTTGACACTCAGCACAATCCTTACTTTAGGAAGTTTTCGAGGTCGTCTCGGCTGCACGAAGACCAGGAAAGATCACTTGGGTTCCTGCCCTTCACCCATTCTCCAGACATAATGTGAGACCTCCCAGCACAGGGCTGATGATCATCATCGTGGCTCATTCCCATGCTGTTGGATTAGAACAAGAGAAAAATCCTCTCAAGTTATAATGTGGGTTTCTCATTTCCCAATGACACTCTCAGCAATTAACAGCTGGACAACAGGCTGCACATACAACACACAATCAGTCACGTACTGCCCTAGGCACCTGTAAAATAAATGTACCTGAGGTTCCTTCAATTCATCCATTGCCTTAACTTCAAAAGGTGTTTGGTATTTGTGTGTTTGAAACTTTTAAATGTAGTTCTTATGGACTTTCCTCCCAGGTTTTATGAGAAGTAAACCTGGAGAAGTGATGTTGCTCAGAGAAGGGTATCTGCTGGAATAATTACTGAAAATTTAGGATTGCTTTTCCTAAATCTAGTGGATAGGATCCCTACAATCACACTGAGAGAATGATCTAGAGATAAGCCTACTTTGTTCTTCCATCAATATAAATTTGGAATATACTGCTAGGAAAAATATTTCTCTAAATTAGTGGTGTTGTACAATCATCTAACTTTGAGGCTGATCCCTTTTTGAGTGGTGGGTTGGATCAGATGATCTCCAGGGGCCTTTCCAACCTCAGTTAGCTTCTGATTCTGTAACAGCAGTGTTTAGACTGGAGCCTGAGGCAAAGCCAAGCCCCATTTCTGCAAGCACTGTCCAAACAAGCACCAAGACTGCCCCATGCTCATCTCAGCAAGGACAGAATGTGACACACTCAGCAAAACAAACCATCTAAACAAACTGCAGATTGTGTTGTCTTAATACATGGAAGAATTCAAACACATTCAGTGAGGATTTCCAAAAGTACTCAGAAACAGAAATGTGTTACTTCAACCTCCATCCAACTTCCCCCTCAGAACCCTTCTATCATTAGAGGAGTGTTCACTATTAGGCTGCTACAGCAGGTCCAAGTTCAGAATAAATCCCTGCTGCCACTACAGGAAGGTGAGACTTCTCTGCTGCAGGTAAAACTTTGTGAACAGGGAAAAATGGTGTGACCAAGGCCACCTGCTGCACTCAGCCCATCACCCCAACCTGCCTGGCAGTGAAAACGAGTTAAGAATCCATCCTACTTCAAAATGAACATTGAAACTCTTTTCCAGAATCATACAGAGTAATAACTCTTTGAAATAGTAACATTCCTCCTTCAATTCCAAGGTGAAATGGAAAAAGACTTTCAGAAGACAGCTGCCTTCTATGGCCAGTGTCACTTTCTAGCAAAACATCACCAATTTGGGGCTGAAAATGCAGAACTCACTGGGTCTCCAGCTGGCTGGCTGCAGCAAGCCAGGAGCAGCCCCTTTAAATATGCACAGTTTAATCCATGCTATTTCCTACAAATCTGAGGCTCCTGTTTGCTTTCTGACTGTGCTCTTGGCTTTGCTTTTCCCCAGTCCTGGGACTCGACTGTTCAGAGCCCAAACACGACATCCATTTCTAGTTCCAATGAACCAAAACCCACTTCAGCACTTTGATAATTATGGCTTAGATTAAACCACCATCTCTGCTATTTTTAGCTTAGAGTGAAGATTATATGGTGGAGTCTATTATTTTAGGTTTATCTCCAGGGACATTATTATTATTATTTCTAGCAAAACTACATTTAATATAATTTTTAGACTCAGAAGTTCATAGTTATTCTTGTTTTAAAACGTTTGTGGTTTTTGAACACTGCAGAAACATTAACATCAATGCACATTTTGTTTGATGCATGCAGGAATAATCTAACAGTCTATTAGTAACTCTAACTTCAAAACAGTAAAGAGTGAAATTCCTGCTCCACTGAAGTGAATGGGAGTTTTGCCATTGACTTCAATGGAGCCCAGGTTCCACTCCAAATATTTTACCCATGTTGTTTCTGCACACAGAGAAAACTCCTCACATGTTAGGATGAAAGTTCCAGCAGTATTTCTCCAATGCAAATAAGCCCATCTAAAGATTGTGTTCCTAAAAGTTAGGAAAGGAAGGGCTCAGTACCATGAAGCAAGGGATGTGAGCTTGTCAGGAATCTTCCAGAACAAAGTTTGCTCCAAAATGCCAGTTTAGAAGGCTTGTGGGCATGCAGCAATCCTGTTAACTTTTCTAAGGGAGATCAGGTAGGTTTCCAGGGTTTCTTGCAGCTTGTCTGCCTTGTGACTGCCACAGTGCTGAGACTCAGAGCTGGGTCCTTTTTGGGTTTCTACTCTATTTCTGTGGGATGGGATCTGGCAGCTCTCCTGTTCTGGCAGCTTCCAGAATGGTGTCCTGGTCAGTACATCAGCTGTTCCACCTCAAAAGGCTGAAAACAAATCATCTTCCTGACTTTCCAAGTGCTCTCGGATCCCTGATTTTATCCCTTCCAGAAAAGACTAGTGTTTGGTCTAGGGCTGTTAATTAAGAAATGCTTTAACTTTCTGATTAGCTTCAATTATTTTTTGTCAAATATGTTGAAAGTGAGATTTTCTTGGCAAAAAACAAGTGTAGCACTTATTAATTAGTACATTCCTGTCCTTAACTTTATTTTAAACCTGATCTCCTGGAAGATGTCTTGCCTAGGACAAATGCTGAGGCTGCCAGTCTTCATTTAGCTTTATTTTGCTGGGGTTTTGAGGCAGAAAATGTATTGCCTATAAAGAATGAATCCAAACTCACACCTCAAGTTATTTACAGGCTTCTTCTGAAATTCATTCAATTCTTACATGTGTAGAAATCTACCCATTTCTGAATCATTCCTGTTTTCTTAACAGAAATACTTTTAAAAGTCATAAGCATAAAGCAATTGAGCCTGAAAGGAATACCTTCATTGGTATAAAGCAAAAGAGCTTTGCCAGTTCATAATAGGTTGGGATCCGGCCTCAAGGTACACAGGCAACCCCCCCTGGCCTCTCAGTGATGAGTTTCTGGTAGAATGAAACCAGCAACACCTTTGGAGCTTGTTTTAATTGGCAATGCAGAACTTTTCTCAGCATCTACTTTACCTTACAATGACTCACTTGAGAAAATGATTAAATGACCTGCAGGACTAAAGCATACCCTAGCATGCTAACACATTCTTTTCTGAAGTTCAAGGGTCTCCAGCTACATCAAAGGGACCAGGTTTTCCTAAACACATAGTAAATGCAATGCCATGCTGGCTCTTTTCACTAATCAATAGTCCCCCTCCTTTTAACAGAAATAAATGGGACAGAGCAGAGTGTGTTTGTACTAAACACCAGTGCAAACTGAATCAGTAGTTTACATTTCATTTGTGACCATCTAATCTTATCTGCTATTCAGAATTCATGTGGAATTAGAAGCAGGTAATCAGTCCCTTGAAATATTCTGCCTTGGGAAATTCTGTTCTTACCTAAACTGATCTTGAACAAAGAGTTGATAAGAAAAGCTCTTAGATTAAAAGTAGCAATGTCAAAATGACACTGCACTGCCCTGCAAACCCACTGCCCTCTGTGCTCCCTGAGTCATAAATGTGCATTTTATCAAAAGCCAAAAACAGATGCTGCCTGTTACCTTTTCCAAAGCCATCAGAGCCCCTTGGGTATGAGCAGGACTCAGTTTCCCTTTGTGCTGTTACCATCACATCCTAACCCCATGGGAAACTTCAGCCTTTCAGTTCAACACATTCTCCTCCTGAAGACAATGAGATTCCACAAAGACAAGCAAGGCCAGCTCAGACTGTCCTTCAGCTCTTCAACTCCTTTCATTCAATGTTTACTCAGAGCAAGCACCCTGGGACTCTGGTTTCACACTCCAGCTTCTTTCCTAATATAAATAATGCATTGCTTACCAGTCAAACACACCACGGCCTCACTGGAGGAGTCCTGCAGCACATCGACTGCTGCTCATCATGTGTGAGGCCAGAAACAAGCTGACCCACCAGTTTGAGTCCTGACTGTTAACACAATCACAGCAAGGCAAATCTGAGCAGGAGTCACAGGGAGGCAGCAACAACAGATCTCTTTGATGCAGTTTTTTTGGAGAGCAAGGCTTGAAAGTAGCACTGCTATGAATAAAAAATAGCATGCAGTCTCTGGGAGCTCTGGCCTCCCTGAAGCCTGTGCAGCAATCAGAACTGGGTCAGGATGCCAGAATTACACTCTGGGCCTGAGCTGGCCAATTTCTTGTGTAACTCTTTTAAGCTAAACTCAATTATCAGCCCTCTGTTTTCCCACAGCAATGCTGAACGAATGCACTTGCTTTGTTTGTTTGGGTCATTAGTGGAGTTTCTCCTCTAGACAGTTAATATAACTAAACTGCTCTGTTTACCCTTGGTATGTTTTCCAGTGTTTCCTGTTATTCTTGACAAGCCTGAGCCAAAGTGCACCAAAGCCTGCGGAAAGCCTCTTACTGCATCCAGTGCACTGCTGCACCTCAAAGTTCTTGTGGTCACGTACACAAATCTTCACTAGAACCACTATGATCCTCAATTAAAAACCCAAATCTGAGTTAGAGGATAATGCCAAGGGCTGGGAGAAACCGATTTAGGAAATGCTTAACATCTTTTCAACAGCTGCAGCTCTGGCTGGTAAGAGACCACTGGAGAAATCCCCAGGACTGTTATTCACTCTCCCTTAGCAGGGAGAGATATGAAGCTGGGACAAGAGGTAAGTTTGATAGAAAATACCAGCAGCAGCAGCAGCAGTGCTTTTCTTCAGGAAAAGGGTAGCAACTGAAAGAAAGAAATATGAAGAAAGGAAGACTGAAAAAAAGACACCCAGAAATGGAAATGCCACAAAGTAAGACCACCTCCATCACCTCCCTCTGGAAGTCAAACCATTCCATTTGCCTGCAAATAATTCAGCGTCAGTCAAAGGCTGGATCACTTTAGAAACTCATAGCTATCAAGGCTACCCAAGGTGTCCTGGCTGTCACCCCAGCTGCTTATTAAACATGCATGACAAACAATTACTCCCCACACAACCGCACTTACCTCAGCCACCACTTCTCCAAAGGGCAGGGAGGATGTCCAGCTGCCAAGAAGGAAATGAGGACAGCAGGCCGTCTCTCCCTCCCACAGACAGAAATCCAAAGGAGTCTCTCCAAAGAACCAAGTCACAAAGAACTGTAACTGTGTAAGTTCAGCAACACATCAAATAGGAAGAGCTCCTTGGGGCCGGCCCTGCAGACCAACATGGCCGCAGAGAATTGAGCAAAGAGCCCATTACGGCTGTATCCCAAATACGGGGGGGACAGGAGAAGGCATAGAGATCTCATGCTCCAAGTGAAAAGTTCAGTGGGACCAGTAAGGGTTTTACATTTCTGGCTGATATCTGATTGCTGGACAGCATGTTTTCTCTACCTGTGACACATCTTACCCTGCAGATGTTCTCCTAAAGGCTTTGTTTCTGCAAGGGAACATTGCTATGAGCTTGGCAGCACCAGCCTTGCACATCACCACTGACTTCAGAAGAGAATATGAGAGAAGTCGTTCCCTGTGACCCAGCTTGCCATGACTCACCCACAAGTAATCCAGCATTAAATGCAAAGCTAGGACTAAGCACAAGATTTCTTTCTAAAGCTCACTGGAGAAAAATAAATGCAAAAAGGAGGGCAGACTGAACAATATCCTCACAGAGTGGGAGAGGTAAGGGAGAAGGGGAGCTGTAATTTATCTGCTCTGGCATGTCCGTGTGGGCAGGATGACAATGCCCCACAGAAGGAAAGCCATTTAGATATACACAAATGCCATCTGTTTTTTTCTATATGAAGGACAAAATTTCTCCCCTTCCCACCTCCTATCATATCTCAATGAAGGTTTGAGAAGGGAATCTCATCTCTGCAGTGCATCCAACGTCAACCACAAAGGGAGATGCTGGTGTGGAAGGAGGTTACACAGGATGTGTGACTGGCAGCTGGGAACACTAAACATGGCCATTAAACTCAAATCCAAACAGGTCACTAAGCAGAGGATGTACATCAACAGTTCTTAGCAGCTCCTGCCTGGGGCTGGGTTCGAACCAGGAGTGGGAGACAGCACCCCCCATCATCCAGCCTGTGAGCTGTTCCACTCCCAAACTGAGTTCAGTGTTAGGAATTTTTATTAACATTTGAAATCGAAGCTGCATCACTGGAAAGATGCCTACTTCTGAACTGGTTCAACATGTTTAACGTTTCAATATAAAATGCTGATCATCTTGCAAGTCATGAGGTTTCCATCCAGCTGAGGAAAAAGGTGTAACAGAGGAAGGAGTGAAGCGGGAGTGCTCATCTGAGCTGGAATGCAGTGCAAAGTGAGGACAGTAAACTTTGATAGGGTGATCCAGGAAGGTGATGCCTCTAAGAGAGGCAGAGACAGCCAGAGATGTCAGAGGGGGCCAAGGGAGGCTTGGACACACTAACAAATCCTGGAAAAATGCTGAGGTGAGCTGAACTCTCACCGAGGGAGGAAGCAAGGAAGCATCTTGTGCAACCTCCCTACAAAACCAGGGGCAACTGAGGCTGTTGGCTTAATGGAAAGCAGGCTTTTCACCCTTTGCTTTTAAAACATGCAAACACTGTTTCTTAAATATGCTTTGATTATTCCAGAAACTGTCAGTAACACTTTGGAGAACTGTGATGAAGAGAGGGAGATGATCCTACTTAAAGCATTTGAAGTAACTGAGGCTGGTCATTGTGTACACAGTGTTATCTAGAACAGCGGTTCAAGATGGGTGCTGTACTTTTGGGGTTTTTTTAATCAGGCAAGTCAACATTTAAAGGGAGCCATGACTACTGGACTCTTGTTTCATAACCAAGTTTATGTCACTCCAATAATGAAGTAACCAGATATTTTATATGGTTATCTACTCATCAAGCAGTCAAGAAGCCAACAACAGCGAGTGAGAACACACGAACGCCTATGGTGAATAACAGTGTGGAAAGCTGTGGTTTATTCAGCTGCATGACAGATCCAGCCCTTTATGATATGGTTTTCATTTAAAAAGAATTAGCTCTTTTGGAAGAGCTTGGAATCTGGAAAGCAGCAAAGTACAAGCTTGTGCCACTAGGGACAAACAGAACAGGAGAGTGACATGGCAGGGACAGAAAATACATGAATGACATGGTAGGGACAGGAAGCACATGAGAGTGACATGGCAGGGACAGGAAGCACATGAGTGACATGGCAAGGACAGACAGCCCATGGATGACATGGCAGGGACAGACAGCCCATGAGTGACATGGCAGGGACAGACAGCCCATGAGTGACATGGCAGACACACCCACTATGGTCTCTCTCAAAAGCTCACTGGTATGAACACCAGACCTTTACATGATTTGATCAAATCTGACCAAGCCCACGAAGAACGGGGTGAATCATCTTAGGATCCTCTCCCAAGCAACATCACATGCTCACATTACTGACTCCTTTCTCCAGCAGCCATTTGCTCCTGGGATTCTCTCTGAGCAGCCCTTGCTGTTAACCAGAGTGGGCATTGCCTGATGCATTTCAGCACCTTTAGTGAGATGAAGGAATCCAGCTGCAAATCAACTGAACATCCACCATTCCAAGGGCCTCCCCCCACTGCTTCTGATTTCTAGGATGTGGCCCCTGCACATCAACCTTTTCCTGAAAAAAAAAATCACAGTTTCTTCTAAGAGTTGGCAGGTTCTGAGGCTGCAGGGGCAGAAAAAGGAGTGCTTCACCAAATACGAAGTCCTACAAAATGCTGATCAATATATATACAAATAAATTTGGCAGAAACTCAGTATTGAAGAGGTAGCATCACCTCAGCAAAACACACTTCTGTCCTCTGATGTCAATAATGCCTCCTTTCCAAGATCCATTTAGCATCTTACATGAATCTTTCCTGTCTCCTTCCTTAAAGCTCTGTCCCACGTCCATGCAGGCATCCAACCACATGCTGAGCATCTCTACACTGTCACACATTCTTTCATACCTGCTAATAACACACAGCAGATTTCTGACACAACAGCATCAGTAGGAGTCAAGGATTGCTTTAACTCCTTCAATCAATCCCTGTCGAAGAGCTGAATATAAATACATCCAGAAACACTCACTGTACCACATGGATCAGTGACTCTCTATGGGAATCTCTTGTCTCACACTGGCTGTTTGTCATGATCACAGCTGAGCTGTGACCCTGAACTAAGAAAAAATATATCTGAGGATGTCTCCATGAAAATGTTTGCATTAAGCTGTTTCCTTGCCCTCCAAGTGATTAAATCCACTTCTTGGACATAGAAAATTCTTTCTTTCTCGCTTGCTTCAATCTGGTTTCAGAACACAGAGAGCTGTTGCAGAAGGAGCACTATGGCTATGAATGAAGCAGTGGTGGGCAGAGAAGGACTGCTCATTGCATAGAGGCTGCTGTGCTCCATCTGTAGCTCCTTGTTTTTGGAAAGCACCCCGGGGCACAGCAGAAGGAACAAGCTGAAGGGTAACAAGCTGTTTGCTTTCAGCACTGCCTGAAGTGGGTGAGAACGCGACCTCTGAAAATGTGACAAGCATTTCCTCAGAAGATGAAAAGGGAATATAAATTGTAGGGTGGAAAAAAGACCAAACCCTGGGATAGCCGGGTGGGATTTCCCACCCACGAGGGAAGAGAGACAAAAGCTCAGTGAGCACTGATGGCCCTGTCACTCACAGTGTCAGAAACCCCAGGGGAAGCTCTGTGTGCAGTCACTTTTCCAAAACTCCTGTGAAACCACTGAAAGCCTCCAGTCAACTGCATTAAATGACCGAGTGCCAAACCTGAATGCAGAGCTACAACACGAGACACCCTTCAAAGAAATGCAAGGAGACGGGAGAGATGGTGAGGAATATTTGCCAAATATGTGCAACACAAGTAACCCAGATGTCCCACACCCTGCCCCATCAGGAAGCCACCCACAGCCCAGCGCTGGGGAAGTGGGGCAGCCTGGGGAATGCACTGTAGGAGTCAGGAATGCTGGCTGCCTTCCCCACACTAGGAGATGAATTCTCCATTCCTGGAGGTGGGAAGGAGGAGATGGCCAACATCAAAAGACAAAAAGGTGCAAAGTAAATGCAATATATAAATTCTACCAGCATCAAGGGTTCTGCAGTCCCCAGACAAGGCAGTGGGTATGTGTTTTATGGCTCCCAGAGCAGCAGAAGTCCTTCTCACAGGAATATTTTTCACCCTCTTTCTTGGTCTGCATTGTCAATCACTGTGGGCTCACAGATTCAGTGCAAGAAGAAATCCATCCTTAAGTGACACCAACACAACAGGTGACTGCACTGGACAGTAACAAGCCTCTAGGCTTGCTTTTGCTTCCAAAAATGAGAAAAACCCACGAAAACTGACTAGGAAAAAAGCTGCACAGGAAATGCATGATCCAATTCTAAAATTTCGTTTCCAGTAGTGGCACTTCCATACACCAGCTCCCTAAACTCCTGGCATTTTTCGTAATAGTTCAGCTGGTAAAGTAATTTATAATTCCAGAACCACCTGGCCTTGGCTGTTCGTAAATGATTGTAGAAGTTCAGCAAGTTATCTCAGTTTCACTCATTTTATCAGCAGGGAGAGACTCAATATCAAACAGGAATGTTGCAAATTATGGCTTGGTATGAAAAAAGTTTGGAAATTATATGTTCAGACCAATACTGAAGTGAAATTCTTTGGGTAGTGGGTG
This sequence comes from Brachypodius melanocephalos, assembly GCA_013398615.1. Lineage (NCBI taxonomy): Eukaryota > Metazoa > Chordata > Aves > Passeriformes > Pycnonotidae > Brachypodius > Brachypodius melanocephalos. The sequence goes on along the minus strand of VZSR01003798.1, from coordinate 2,214,512 downwards.
TGCCTGGTTGCCTACAAAACTCAGTGCTAATAAAGTCAAGTTTGCTTTCATATTGTCCAAGGAAGCAACATGAGGAAAGTAAAAAGCGACTTGAAAAGACACTCTCGCTTTGAATAACTTTGGCTTGAACATGTTAATGTGAAGACAAATTACAGAGAAAGAAAAAAGTCTGTTATTTTCATAAGAAGATATTGTTTTAAAGGGTCTCTAGCTGATAAGAGGTGCGGGGTGTGTGGCATTTAAGTGGTGACAGCTTTCTCAAGATGTGTATGAGCTTTTCTCATGTTATTCTGTTCATTGTGCTCAGAGGGGCTCCTGCAATCACACATTTGGCAAACCTGGTAATGTTACTTCAACACACACCACAAACAGCTCACAAGGAGCTGCAGGTATGGAGGGTAGCACTTAAAAGTATAAAAAGAAAATATGAATATATTTTTCTAAGCAAACAAGTTGGCTTTTTCTATGACTGGAGAAAACCCTCAGGATCATGTCTGGATTAGTACTGGAAATGTGTCAATAACAGTGAAATAATGGAGAAAGAGGTAAAACATACACACAGTGGAGGTGATACTTCAAATGAAGAGATGGAAGTGATGCTTGTGCATACAGGCAGGAAAGCTGATGACAAAGTCATTATTATAATGCTCCGGTAGGAAAATCCAGTTTGCAGCTTTTCTTTAAAGATGCTACATGCAGGCAACCTGCACTTTTATCAAAATTTGACCACTTCTGACTCATGATGGATACTAGGGAAGAGTTCTGCTTTCTTGGACTAAATCTACCCCACGTTACACAGCAAGCAACTCTACTTGAGATAAAAAAGGAATCAGGAAAGAATTCACCCATTGAAAAGTGCTGGTGGTAGTGTTTTCAAGAGGAAGAAAAGAAGCTGTGCTTTTCCTTTGAAGGAAAGATACTTTCCCTAAGTACACTGACTACCTGAACTAAGAAGCAAACTGCTTCTAGGGAACATTTCTTTATCCTGCAGCCTAGTTGTACTGTGTGCAATGAAAATGAATATTTAAAAGCCAGATTAGAAAGCTGTCTCTTCATCAGCTGTCTCCGGAGTGACGCTGGCAAACAGCAGGGTGGGAGGAAAGGAGCCCAGCAGGGAACAGGTGGAAGAGCCAGGCAGGATTTGGACTGTCACTGGCAGGTGAGAAACAGCACCACAGGGTGGACATGAGAAACTCCTGAGAGGTCAAACTGTCCCAAATGTGGATAAGATGTGGTGGGTAAGATGAGCATCCCATTGGGCTTTGGAGCAGAGAAAGAAGATCCAGTGAAAAATACTCATTTTTAAGGCCCTGAGCTAATTAGAGCCCAGCAGGAAGGAAACTTTTCAAGCAAGTCAGAGCAAACCATTATGATCAGGTTCCTTTTGCTTTGATTTGTTTTACCTAAGCAAAAACAAAAGCAGAAAACTGTGGTCTATTCTCCTCTTTTTTTATAGAAACTGGGGTTCAAGTAAAGACACAGACAACAAACTCCCTGCTGGGCTGGATCCAGCAATGGAAAGAGGCCCAGCATCCCAATACAGGGAGGATTTTGCAAATGGAAAGGGATCACTGAAAACAAAGCAGGCCTGTTTATTTCATTTCTCCAGTAAACTCTTTTTTTGCTGAATTTTATTTCCCAACACAACTATTGGCCAAGAGACAGCCAACCCTGTTCCAGCCCAGCACAGCCTTCCACTGACGTAACAGCTAAAGGGAACCACATTTTTAGAGGCAACAACATTTCACTGCTGCTGACTTACTACCAAAGGCTTTTCCAAGTGACAGGCTGGGATTTATCACCTTCCCCAGCTCGGGAAGTCATTTTCACCTGGAACCTGTTGAACTCAGCAGACCAGGCAGACATCATAGGTTACAGGCTATTGGAACCCAACTGCTAGTGGAAAAGTAAATATTTCATCTAGATCGCCGCCCTTGTATAAAAACAAATTATTGTTTGGTAAATGGCACTTACAAACCTAATATTTCCTGTGCTGGTGTGCAGGGGGAGGCTGCACAATGGGGACTTGTACTGTCCCCGTGTTTTGGGTCACCGGGTGCGCCAGGCTGTTGCCAGCAGAGCCAGTGGAGTATGAAACCAGAACCCTCGTGGCAGGAAGCAGATGCAAGGTTTGCCAAATCATTACGGCCCAGCTACTTAACACAGCCCTGGCTTACTCAGCAGAGGAAGCCTTCAAAAAGAAAGGCAGAGCTGGCAAAGTTACAGAGCTATTGATTAAACGAAAATTGCGTTTCTAAATGGCTGTCGTTCGCCTGTTCGGTGCAGTTTTATTAAGTAAAGCTGTACGAGATGCTCAAAAACAAAGAAATTAGAGGGACTGGCAGGGAATGTTGTTTCCCTAGGGATTACACCGAGATCCTTCACAAAGCAGAGAGGAAAACCATAGAAACCCTTGCCCAGAACGAATGTTTGCCACAAGAGTGCAGAAAGCAACGGGACGTGGACATTCCCACGCCCAGTTCCAATCTTATTACATTGCAGTACTGTAAATAAACTTTCAAATTTGGATGGTACAAAGGTGAAACAGATAATCATGATAGAGGGAAGGTACCCTGATACTGTGCCAGGATTAGGAGGTTCAGTAAATGCACCTGGAAATATCTTGCAGCTTTACATAAAACTAAAAAAAACACACCTAAACCAAGGATTATCCAGAGGATGATGCCACCAAATCTCTCCATTTCTCCTCCCTAATATTCTTTTTCTCTGTGGGATTTTTATACTTAATTTTCTTTTTTAAAAAAATTTTCTCTGTGTGATCCAACTGTCATTGCAAAAACAACCTGCCCAGACAAGGTCAATACTACAGGGATCTTCTACTTCTGGCTCTCAAATTAACTTACTCAGGTGTCTGTACTGTCTTACAGTGGGCCAACACACTTTCTGTTTAGTGCTGCTCCACCACTGCCTGCTCCTCAGGTTAAATCATCCATGTTGGTAGAAGTCTTCACTGATTTTATTTTTTTTTTTTTAATATGTTTAAACCTGTCTTTGATCTCTGCTTCCTTTGGACTAACTTAGTACATGGTTTTCAGAAAGTTATTATCAAGCTACTAAGGTAGATAATAATAGTAATAATAATAACCCTTTTTTATCTAAAACAGATTCCTCAGTGTGTTACCAGAAGTGAAGAAGCATCTCCTGAAATTTTAGGATATACCTAATTCTTTCTCTGAACCAGAACCTGTTATTAAATAACTGCTTTGGTTAGATCATACCACTCTGATGTACAAACACATATGATGAAACAGGCAGTGTTCCATTATGTCCTTTGGAGTTGTACGGAGGAGGGCAACTAAACTGTGAAAATGTGCTTGCAATTATCTGTGGAAGAAGAATGAAACCTGGGAGGAGGGGAGCACGAAAAGGGAGCCTGGGAACACGGAGAGAGAGACATTCCTCAACAGATTTACAACACAAATGGCAGAAAATAAAATTAGCAACTCCAGGGTGGGTAAGGACCTCTGCCAGCATTTTTGGCCAGCCTCAGGGTATGTCTACACAGCAGCCAGTCACTCCCAGTACCCCTGAGACTGCAATATACTGGAACAGCTACGTCTTCCTGTGAGATTTCAAGTGGGGATTCTGGCACCAGGAGAACAGAGCAGGCACTGCCTGAATCCAACTCTCCAGCTACTCAGGAAGCCCTGGTGCAGCAAAGGCATTAATACCTGAGCCTGCTAGAATAGAGCCTGCATGGGATTGCCTCTGGCTCCAGTGCTCCTTGGGATCCAGCTGACTTCGGTTTTCCACCACTCCAAACGCAGAGATGTGAGTTCTGACACTCAGCATGGTCAGAAGGGCCACACAGGGCTCATGAAGGCACCAAGGGAACCACAGCTCCCCAGCACAAGGCAGGATCTACACCCAAACTGCCAGCAGTGCCACTGGAGGTGTTTATCCAGCCACTGGAGAGATGCTGGCAGCCACAGATTGTACCCTTGAGCCATCCATCACTGGATGTTACCCTACAGACACACAGGATGGGCACCTCTTTGCAAGAGCTCTCTCTTACAGTAAAATATTAATTCACAGGAGTGAATAAGATGCCTGTGGGCATGTATTAAAGTCAAGTCTTTAACTACATGCTGAAATCTTACCCTGTGAATGGAAGTTTGGCCTCATTTGCAGTACAGAGGGAGCAGAGTTATAAATGAAATTGTCTGGATAACAGACTTTGGTGCTCCTGCATATTTGATTCTACAACTTAGGTAATGTTGGTTTTCATGCCATTTGGGAGGTATGAAGTAACCTGAGGACACATCAGTGTATTTCTGCAACAGCAACAAAGAAAAATGTTCCACAGAAATTCAGGTCAGGCAGAACCTGCCTGATAAATGTGGGACTAACTCAGAGAAACATAGAAAAGAAAAAGAAGCCCAGGTGAGAGATTTTTTTCTAAAAAGAGAGTTAATGTTTAAAGTCAGCCAGGGTAGAAACTACACTCAACTGCCTCCACTGGCAGAGCCCTGAGTTCAAGGGTTAGATTGCTGAGCTGCTCTGCTCTGAAAAAGACAGAGGGTTGTTGGCATTTTTTCTTTCAAAACAGCTTCTCAGCTCCCACATCCTGCACCTCAATGTTATAACCCCAGGAGAAAGGGAGGGAAATTTTAGCAGAAGTCCCTTCATTTCTCCATGACTTCCAGAACCACTGCCTTTGCCCCACCACCAGGATTTGTCGGTCTGGCTCCAGTGCTGCTGGCACTGTTCTGACTGGACTGGCAGGACAGGTTTCTATCAGCACAGTGTGCACTCTGTAGCATTACCTGTCTGCACAGATCTGTCACATTTACTGGGGTGGTCCTCAGCTTCCACACGGAACTTTTCATTTTTAAAATGCATTATGACCAATTCTTTATAAATTGCGGGGCTGGGGAGAGAGGGGACGATTCCCTGGTTGGTTCTCAGGAATCTTGACCAGCTGCACCACAGCGACTGGGCTTTGCTGGTGGAAATTGTTACAGGGCATCATTCTGCACTTCTAGGATCTGCTCAGGGACATTCCTCCTCAGCAAGGTTTTTACATTCTGGCACATTTGCATGATTCTCTCTGCTGGGTGCAGAATTACACAGATCAGGGAGGCCAATGTCATTCACAAGTCCCTCAGCACAAACACCAGGCCACAAAGGGAATATCCAGAGTGCTTTTCCCTTACCTGCAACACCACAATGCTTGAAACACACCACTAAGGCCGTACTTCATCATGCAGCAAATAATTATGCACCCTGAAGTAATTTTAACCAAGCTACAGCTATCAATACTTAACATCTAAAGCAAATAAGCACACTGGAGAGAAACCTGCTGGTTCCAAACCCTTCTCTTGTCTGATTCCAAGCCCTGAGCTGTTTGGTTTGTGCATTATGGGCTTTTACCTTTGGACTCGTTTTTGTCCTCATCTGTTTCAGCTTCAAGTTTGAGGCCATGTGGTTTCAGGCTGTTGGCAAGAGCCAGCTCCTTGCTTATTGTCAGTTGATTTTAATCCCCTTTCCTAAGGGCATCTGCTCCAGCGTGGCTCCCAGCCACACAACCTCGGGCTACTCCCTCCCCATCCAGGCAGTGCCACGTTCTGCTGGCTCATGAATGGGAATCTTCCCTCCTCACCCAATCCTGTCCCTGTCCCACAACAGGAAAGCTGAGGCTGTTGAAAGAAACAGGGATGGCAACAAAGCTGCCATTGTTGTCCTGAAAAACCACTGGCTGCAGCCCGCCCCGCTCCGTTCGGGATAACGGATACACGGATGAATCCCAGCTTTTGTTCCAACAAACTCATTTGACTTTTTCTTTGGAGAAGGACTTGAAAATGGTAACAAAGTCACTGCTGGAGGCAAAGAAAGAACTAGGAGGTGGGGAGGTGGCACTGTTTTTCTCCAAGTCAGTTGGTCAGGGTGGTCTTTGGGGTGTGAATCTCAGATCAGCCTCACACGGAGGCAGAGGAGCAGGGAAGCACCACTCAGGATCCTGGTGACAAAAGTAGGGCCCTTTTAAGCTTTTACTGATGGACTTGCCCTGCAATTCTGAGGAAAGTTGAGAATAAGAAATGCTCAGTGTTCATATTATGTTTATAACATCAAGATCTCAGACTCGTACATTTTAAGACTTCAGTGACCACTGTGATCTCTGGGTCTTCCCTTCTGTGTAGGGCAGGACTCCACCCAGCAAACCCTGGATAAAACCCAACAAACTGTGGTTACACTCAAGTGTAAGCTGTTTTAAAAGACATCCACTAGTGACCCAGCTGACTGAAGGAACAAGGATTGCTGAGGATCCTGTCTTGTGTGGGAGGAAGTTTATGATTTGCAGCCTCAATATATAATTCACTGGGCTCCCTGCCTGTTACCTTTTAGTAACAGCAAGACTCTTCTCCTGGATCCTCTGTAGAAAAAATTGAATCTAAATACAGATGGATGTTCCCTTTGTGTCCATGGACCAAAACTATCAGTACAGACTTGAAGATGTAAATATAAAAGTCACACCTCTCATCCCACCATCAAGCAACAACTCCACAGGTTAAACCTGAAGATGAACTTTCATCCTTCAACTTTCACAGGACCTATTTCATCCTAATGGATCTGTTTAATGGTGTCTCCATGTTTTCACAGTGCAGCTGTCCGGAATAGTGTTTTTTGCAGTCGGTCCAAATGACATTAGTGGCAGATTAGGAATCTGACACATCAATTAGTAACCCATTCACTTTTTCCAAAGTCCACATCAGAAACTATCTGTGAATGCCAAACTGGGCTTGTGATCTCCACAGACATTTGTTAGTCTTAAGGAAAGAATAATAAATCTTAGCTTTTCTACACTCATAAGGAAATCAGACTTCAATAAAGCTCAAAATTATGGCTCTCCAAAATTTCTATTTTTGCCAATATGGATGTAAGTTTTGATTGGATTTTGTTTTAAATTAAGGAACTTGCACCTAGTTCTCCTTGGTTTTCATTTTTAAAGCTCGTCAGCTTCTTTGTATTCGTCTGCAATGGGTTTCCTTATATTTCACTCAAAAACTCTGAGTTTTAAAGTAAAGTCTGCAAAGAATTCTTCTAGTTGCACAAGATGTGCTGAAACAGGACTGCTCAGAGCATCTTATTGCAGTTCAAGACCAGAAGAATAAGGCCTGACACCACCAAAACTGCCCTCAGAAAAGAAAACGGAGTTTGCAATTTTCTGCACAGATGGAGAGCTGTATCTGAAAGCATTACATCCCCTATTTATGGTGGGGATTTTTTTGCAAAGCATTTTTAGAAGGAAGCTTGTCAGCTCTGCTGAGAAACTTGGCAAACACCAGGGCAGACCAGTCTCACTCTTTCACACAGCTGGATTTTCTGCAGCTCAAGTATTTTTCCCTCTTGCTCTTGGCCCATCCAAAGATGAGTGCTGAATTTCCCTTAGCATTACCCACAGGTTAATTTGTTATTAAGTTTAGGCTCAGTTTAACATCTTGGCATGCAATCTAAATAAAACCAAAACCAAATGTCCTTCATTTCTGCTGAAACCACCCTCGGTTTGGCTCAGCTGCCTTTGGTGTCACTGGAGGGTGAACAGGAGATTCATTTTTGGTAGGTAACCTAAATATCCTCCATGCAACTTTGAAATACATTGCCATAAAGCAATTATTTGTCATGGAATGAGATTGGCCAGAACCTGAACACGCTCCATTGGCTCTGACTTAGCTGTGAAATACTTCTTACTGCAGGAAAGGAAGATACACCAGACACATGAGCTGTAGGAAGGGTGCAGAAAAAACCTCAAGCACAACTTCTTACTACAGCAACAAAGGTGGGATTTCCCACCTTACATCCAGAGAGGCTGAAGGATGGAGTTCTTGAAAACATCCCAGGAACAGTCCTGCCCCCTGAATAACTTTGTTCCTGGCCTAATTCTGTACCTTCCACAGTCTGACTGTGACCCTGCAACCAGAGTGATGGCAGTGGAAAGAGGGAAAAGCTCATCAGTGTCATGAGTTGGTGCAGTGACAATGGGCCTGGAGAGCAGGGAATGTGGAGCTGACCTTTGGTTAACTCATTATCTGCACTAAGAGGATGCAGCTGACTTCTTCCAGTCAATTTTGTTTTCTTCTGCCCATGGGATATTTATAGGCAGCTTTAAAGAGTCTCCAAAGTCACCTGCAGAAAGTACTCAGTAATCTCATTCTGCAAATTTCTGTCTGACTAGGACTTATCACATTCTTTCCTGCTTTTTCCAGTGTGTTCAAAGTGTCTTACTTAGGTGTGATTGAGCTGATAAATCAAGTTATAGGATTTCTTTCTGCTGATCAAATAATTCTGCTTAAGGGCATTCCCAAAATACTGATGTTTACCATTTCAGTCACTGCAGATTACTTCACATGCAGAGATGAAACCATTACCAAACTATTTAACTATTAAAGTCCTTAACACAGACACCTGAACTTCAGAGAAAACAAGTTCAAAGATTTCGAAGCTCACATTGGTTTTGTGGCCCTATTCTACACAGTAAAGAAAAGCAGAATTTGTCTTTATCACTGTCAAACATTTAAGAGACTGAGGCCTCTTTGTGCTACTCAGAATGAGAACAGAGAGCTGAAAACAGGGGAAGATCAACTAGAAAGACTGATGTGTGCTAAAATGGTTATTTACACAAGCCTCCTAAAAATTAAGTTATATATCAATGTGCTACGTTTATGAAATCATAACAAACACGCCACACTCGTAATTGCACTTGCCTGGCTTTACATGAAAGTATCCTGCAGTGGCCTAAGTAAAGAAGGAAAGAGAAGGACAAGTTCTTACTTGTGCCCAAGTTCATGTGCAATTGTGAATGCCAGATTGAGACCATTGTCTTCAGCAAGAACACACTTTCTCTTGGCACTGCAGACACCTCCTAGGTAAGCAATTCCTGCAACAAAAACACAGAGAATGTTCCCATCAAAACCAGCAAAACAGCTCAGGCACTCAAAACATACAGCAGTAACAACCAAAGTGATCAAAAATGCAACCAGAATGAAAAATATGAGAGCTGTTTCCATACAAAATCATCTGAGTAGTTTCTTCCTCTAGTGAAGAATCTTTCCACCCTAATGAAGAATCAGTCCAGAGTTTTGTCAGACAGGAAATAAGTAAAACACACTCACCTTCACTGCTTTCATTGGAAAATATATTCACTGACCCAAAAATTCATCTCAACTTCTCTACTAATAGTCTCTACTAGAGCATTAGAAGATGCAGTGAAAGAGCCTGAACAAGCATTTAAATGGAGATCACTCGATTTTCAGAATGAAGTCAGGGAGAAGGAATAAAACAATAAAGCAGAGACTCTGAAAAGATCTTACATTTTCCCTTATTTCCATGCTTAAAAGAAAGCGAGAGTGTCCGGGCCAGGAGAGCTGGCAAAGTGCTGCTGGTGAGTCACAAAGCCAATGTAGGTGGCACAAGTCTCCTATTACTGAGTGGAATTTAGGATTGGATCCATGCACAGTATTCTCCTGTTTGTGTGGGCACCACGAAGGGATTGAGGCTGAGGCCAAAAAGGAATTCAAAAGTTACGGCATGAAACCTCTGCTAAGGAAAAACAACAGCCCTCATCTGTCCCCTGCTGAAAGTGCCACTGCACCTGGGAATGCTGTGATGGCATCACAGGCTAGCTCAGGGTGCCACAATGGACATATCTGCTTTTATTTGTATTTAACAGCACACAGGGAATCTATTTCCTCACTGCAGGACTGGTTCCGTGGAGGGGTGGCTGGATGGAGCTGCCTTTAAGGAGCAGACCATGACCACGCAATGGAGTCAGCATCTCCCCGTTTTCCCTTTAATTTTTCCTCTCAGAGTTGACAAAGCTGTGTTTATCAGGGTGCAAATGTAAAACCTTAGACCTGGAAGAAGTCCAGCTCTGTTTTCATGTGTTTTGGCAACAATAAAGATGTGGATATTTATTACCCAGGGATGAAGGGATGGGCAACAGCTTTTTACTTCAGCATTTGCAGCAAAGAGTGAAGGCAGAAATCAGGCACTAACACTTTTACACTTTCAAAATGCTGACTGTGAAAGGGCAGATTCATATCACATGCAAACGAATGAGATCAAGATTTAACCTTTTAAATCAATGCTCATAAAAGGCTGGATTTCAGCACTTTTCTTACATGCAGAATAGTCCAAAGGACATCAAGGAATTGCTCAGGAAGTAACAGCCTTTTTTGAGAAAGATTTTTGAGATTGCAAGCTCAGTCCACACACCTGGTGGCCCAATGAATGTTCCAAAAGTCAAAACCGAGTATTTGGGTCAACTGAAAGACACTTTTAGTGAATAGGGAGAGATACTTTGGTTCTCTTTCAGCAGTTTTAGGCAGAAATGACCAGAGCAGGACTTCTACCAAAAGTGTTTTATTCCTGCTTCCAAACCTGATCATTCCAACTTTATCTTCCATTAACCTGTGCCAATATCTCTCTCAGTTGGATCTGACATTTGAGGTTTTAACTGAGGAGCAACAATTGCATTTCAGGCTCAGGGGTCAATCAAGCAAGTGAGTTTTGCTTGGAATTATTCATGCCAAGTTCCTTCCGAAAGATCTCATAAAATGAGGCTGGGTCTCTGTTTGCCATCATTGGAGATGGAAGGGGGCAACATTCCCATTTTTGGGAGGTGTGGTGCAGCAAAACAGTCTAGAATTCTGCCAATATATTAAAATATGTTGAATACCAATTAAAATGTCAAATACATTATCCCAAACAGTAATTCTTCTGAAGCCTTTGTTTAGTGGCTCTAATCCCCACTGAACCTGGCAAAGCATTTCCACATTATTATTTTGGCTTTTGCTCTCTGCTAAAACCCTCATTATTCAAAGGTGGAAAAGTAATGATTAAGGACTTGTACATTCACCAGTGGTCAAAGAAGTAGTGGCTGTGGCTCAGTTACAGACCCTTAGTCATCTATTTTTATTAGCTATTTTCGGTGCTTAATGTGAATCCTGTGTGGCCATTTTATAGTACCTGCAATGATCAATTAAAAAATGTCGCCATTTAAAATTAGTTTATTATTACAGAAATGGATTGGGCAGAGAAACTCATAATCCTGGAAGAGCAGAAACCTTTGGAGTACATGGAATGAACTCAGTTAAGAAGTCCAGCTCATGTGAACAGCTGAGTGCTTATTAATAAGAGTCATTCTGGAACAGCAAGCCAGTTATAACAAATTGGTATCACATTTTAAGCCTGAAAAAGCTTGCCTTAAAAACGTTTTTGAAATCTATTTTTTTCTATCAAACTATTTCCTAAGACTGCAATTTTCTTTTGGACCAATACATTTTAGCATTAATTCCTTTCATCGGAATATCAACAGCAAATAAATTATTGATCTGCAAACATACTCCAGTTCCTTACTAAATCTATCTGAGCCATTAACATAAATGCAACTTTTTTGTAACCCAGCACAATGATCCACATAACTGCTCTGCAGAGAAAAATACACCTTTAACCAACAACAATAGTAGCACAATGCCTTGGTAGCTGCATTAATATGATTTATGTCTTCCTTGGGATGAATGGAAACTGTTGTTTGCCTCTTAAATTTCCAGATTTTTATCTGAGCCTTTCAAGTCTGCAGAACTGGCATAAAAACTTCATGAACTCACACGTGTTTGTGAAAATCCTGGCGTGCCATGGTTCTACCAGGCTGGGAATAATGTAAGAGGAAATGCTTTTATTTGGTAATTTTGCTTCTGGCTTTGTCTGTGAGACAGGTGTGAGCATGTGGAAATAAAAAATAGGGAAGGAAGCTGAAGTGAGATTTTTGTTTATTTTTTTAAGAAAACTCCACACTTCTCATTTGCCTCTGCAAACATAGAGATAGTGGCTTACTCTGGGGGAAAAAATGTCCTTATATTTCAGATTTGTTGCCAGCAATTACCACAAACCTATTTTTAATATATAAAAAAGGTCAAGCAGGAGCATCAGTGGAAGAGGAAAAGGAAAGCCAATTACTATTTTTACTATTACCAAGCACGAGGGGTTTTTTTCCTTTCTCTCCTGAGAAATTACATAATTACAGCCCATAACTTCTGTGCTTGGGCTTGGACACACAGAGCTCTCTGCACTTCCACGGCAAACCCTGGGACACAGGCAACTGTGTAAACTCACATTTATCCAAAAACTTGTCATACATAAACAGCTTGCAGCTGTTGGCCTTCCTGCCAGCTATGAGCCCTCCACCAGCAGGGTCTCCAAGGGGAATGATCCCATCCAGCCCAGCAAGGCATGAGGATATGACACACTTGCCACAGGGATGGCCAAAGCTGGGAGAAGACAAGTCCTGGTGCGTGGGTTCATGTTTTGTCCTCCTCCAAACACCTGGGGCTTCCTCCTGACAGCTCTGGAGCATTCACTCAGCAAGTGGTTTGTCCAGGTACTCCAGCTTTCAACTCTCTAATGTCTTGTTTTCATTGCACTCCTAATACTTTAATCTCTTCTTTTGCCAACCACCTCTGGATACAGAACTTTTACTTGATTAAAACTTGGCTGGCTCTCCTCCTGCTCAATGTATTTGCTGTTGGGAAGGGAGCCAAACTCCCAGTCCTGAAGTCTGCTTGGCACAGATGGAGACTCCCTGCATATCCACATGCTCAGAGCAAAGCTCCCATTCCCCATCATTACTAGCTTGGTGTTGAGCTGATGTTTTTCTCATCCTCCCATGATTTTCAATTTGTGCAGCTCACACATTGCCATCAATTACATTCCTCCAGCTTCTCTTAACATCCTACATGAGTAAAATCAGGAAACCCTGAAGTGATTCATGCTCTGCCTTTCCATTCAATGGCAATGATATGTTTGACAGAGATGCCCTGCCTGTATACACACATCGAGTCAGTCACCAAGGGAATCTTTCAGTGCTTGTGATACTTAAAATGAAAAATCCTTCTCCCTTTCTATACAGCCTACATAGAAAAAGTTCCAAAATTTAAGAAACATTAAAGAAGAAACCCACTAAACTGCCTCCAAGATAGGTACTAACACTGTTCTACAGCTGAATAAACAGAGGTCTCAAGAGTCAGTGGTATCCAGGTGAAAAAGAACTGTATCCATGGAAGGGCCCTCACAGACAGGCTAAGGCTGTCACCACTGAGCCTCCAGGCCAAGTTTGGTTTATTGGGATCATCCAGGAAAGTGAACAGGGTGAGCTGTTCCTTCATTTTATGAGAATGTCCTAATTCAAAGCTGGACATGCAATCTTAGTGGTACAGATTAATTTGGCTTAGTGCTGGACAGTCCTCCAAGATGCCAATTTCTGTTAATCTCTCGGTAACAACATGGTTTCCATTAGAGTTTAATATTCCTGTATGGAAACCGTTTCCCTTTGCAATAATTTTCATTGTTACTGCATTTAACAAAAACCACACTGGAAACAACACGAACAACATCATGAACCACAACTACAGAAATCACAGTGTCACCATCCAGTGCACAAACTCAGCTACAGTCAGGTAGGAAAACAAGTTAATAATCACACTAGTGCAAGTCACAATATCTTGAACTCAAGTCTTTATAGAGGAAAGGCTTCTGATGTTATGGACCAGCTGATGGAAGCCACCACGACTCCTGAGAATATCCAGCAGATCCTGACTTTCTGTACCTGGGCAACTTGGTGCAAATGTGCCCATCAGCACAGAATCCTCCTCTCCCTTTGGAGAACACAGCCTGTCCTGAATTTCAACATGACCCCTGTAAAACTCTGTTCACCATGACCTGCAGGGATGCAGCACAACTTTCCCAGAACTCAGACAGCTGTCCTATAAGTGCCCAATAAAATAACTTCTGAAAACACTGTCATTTCCAGTGTATACAACTGCTGCCAGAATCCCAAAAGCAAGGAAAATAAAGTGTAGGTACTTTCTGATTCTCCTGATGTTCATTACACTCACCCTGAAGGGCTAACAGATCCAATCTCTCCCTGATATTCACAGCACCAGCTGATGTTTCTGGAGCTCACAAGGATAAACTCCTCAGAACACAAAGTCCTCACAGCACAAAGGAGTGAAATGCTCAATACCTTTGGCAGGAGATATTTTTCTGATTATTAGGAATAACTACAGATACTTGCACTGAATATTGATACGACACTCAAGGGTCTGATGAGTGCCCTGGATAACATTTCACAAGAGCAGGGCTCTAGTTGAACAAGCCAGATTCAACCACGTGCCTCAATCTTTGTGAAAGGACTGTGATTCAGGCAGAAACACCCCAGTTTTAGCTATGGCACCACTGCAGCTCAACAGAACTTCTCAGACAATTCTTTCATCCCACACTGGAGCCCAGGCAGGAGTGCACTGCCCCATTTCCAAATTACCTGACACCTAAACGAGCTGCCCTCCTCAGAACCTTCTTGATAGAAATACCTTAAAGACCTCTTTATGTCTGGCAAACCTGCAGAGGCAGCAAGAGTTAATCATCAGAGCTTCAAGGAGTGCTTTCACTATCGTCCTTTTCTCTGTTTAATTACCCTGCAGGACAGCAATTAATGGAATTCCCTCCTCATCACTGCCAACCCTCAGCTTTACCTTTCAGTCTTTCTGCAGGGCTCTTCTGTCTCTTGGGAACGCTGCTGAGGTTTTACAAGTTTCATGGATGAATCACTTATCTGCTCCTTTACCAACCTGCCCACACACAGACATTCCCCAAGATGGCAAGAGCTTTATTCCTGTGGTATTTGCATTGGATTTACACTCTGCTAATTCACTGATTTAGGCAGAGGGGGCTGCCCAGACAGTAGAAAAGCTCTAGAGATTGAGACCTCTCCTGGCTTCAGGGATATCTGTCCTCACCCACACCAGCAAAAGCTGTTTCAGACACCAAATGTAGTGAGATAAGAAAGCTCAGAGATGTTCTAACACTTTCTGGCCAAGAAGACCCCTTTAACCAAGGCCTACAAAAACATTATTCATTCTGCACTGTAAGAGCAGACAACCATTGGAAACCCTCAGAGTTTTGACAGGGGCATCTCTGAAACCACATTCCTTTCCAGGGCCATTCACCAGGATTTGTGATCACAACCGTGAATATCCACCACGCTGCCCATACCTGAGCAGAGGTGTGGTGCTCACTGGATTTGAGGGAAAGCTGGAAACAAGCACCCTGCTCATCCTCATGGAGCAGATATCCATCAGTGACACAGGTACCACTGATCTTGCCTTGCAGCAAGGGAATGCACTAAAAGCCCACCTGAAGTTCTTCCCAGCCTTACTTTTCTAAGCTTTTATGATAAAACACCAGGATCTAAGACCTCAGCAAAGCAGGAGATAAAAGCAATTCCCTGTCTCTTTGACATCTGCTCTTTGTTCAGCGTGACATCCTCCGTGCCATTCACGGCTCCTCCCTTTCAGCAAACCATCACTCCCCTGGATGACAGCACATTAATAAACCCTCCCCATCCAGGGAGACACGAGGAGTGCCTTAATTAACTGGGCCAGAGGAAGCAGGGTATCATCTCCATGTTTACTCTACTTTGATATGCTAACAGCCACATTCCAGAGAGCTTCTCCCCAACACTCCCCAGAGCCCCGGCTGCTGCTGAATGCAGACCCCAAGCTCAGCTCCTTCCTGCAGTCCTGTTTCTCTACTTAAATACAGAGTTTGGGACATTTAATCCAAATCAGAGCACCATTCCTGAATGCTGATTCCCAAATCCAGGCAGCTAATTCACCATCTGCTTCCAGACATCACTGCCTGGTGCTGAAAGTCTCCATGCTCACACTCACACATGGAATTACACGGGCTTGATTCCTCCAAGTAAGATATATTAGGACAGCTGGGGAGAGGAAAGGCAGGGGAAGAGCTGGCCAGGTGGATTTGAGAGAGGGATTCCAGTTGGGGATTGGACTGAATGAGTTAACACACAGTGGTGGGAAGAATACAGAAGCCTGGCATAATTCAAATTTAGTGAACAAGGCAGGAAGAAAAATGGGAAGAGATTAGGGAATGAGAAGAGACAGGGACAGAAAAGTAGCAAATGGAGATAATATGGGTTTTCCAGAAGGCTTCAGGAAACATGACTTTGATCTCATAGGCAGCAGGGAGTCACTTCTGAGGGAGGCAGGGGTCAAGAAGGGCAGGAGATAAGATCAGAAGGGAAGATGAGCTCCCTGAGAATGTCTGTGTGTACTTAGTGCTGCAGGAAAATGGATCTACACCCCTGGGTCAGAAGTCTCTGGAATCATGTGTTCACTCGAGGAATTACTGAACAAGTCTGAGGGCATGGAATTATTCAGGCAGGGAGCTGTGGGCACTGGGCATAAAGGAGGAAGAGCTGTTGGAACTGGTGTAGAAACAAGGGATGGAAATCAGAGAGATACAAGATAGTGAGAGAAAAAGAGAGAGGCACAGGGGACAACGCTGTTCAGGGATTTCTCACACCAGAAAGGAATCAGATCTGGCAGAAGGCAGCAGAGATCTGATGCTTGTGAAAGGCTACAGGAACAGAGACTGAGAACTCAAAGAAAACATCACCAACAACTGTGAAACCAAGCTGCAAATCAGGATTTGGATCCTGGCCCTCAAAAGTCACCTCCGCCTGGGGCTCAGAGGCATTTGGATTTGAATATCTTGTGTTGGACTCATGGTGTTCAGTGGATGAACCTGTCAGTCCTTTCTACAAACTGCTCTAGAGTTCAGCAGGACCTTCCCTTCCCACATGCATGGAAACATCAACATGACAATATGCAAAAGGCAGGCAACCCCTTAAGGCAGCAGCAGGACTCAGCACTGGATTCAGGGTTTGGGGAGCTGTGGGAGGAACTCTGCAGTGGCTGCAGCACAGAGACACAGGATAAAAGTGACTCCACATCTCTCACCTGCTGGGTGGCTTGACAAAAGGAGAGAGCTCCACCTGCTCCAAACAGCCTTTATGCATCTCACCCCTCCCTTTCCCAGATCTTATTAAGAATCAGTATTGCAATATTTTCATTTTGACCTGTGCTGTCTGGTAGAAGAGGTCTGAACTCAGGAATTGCATCAGTTGTCCCCTAAGCTGCATCTTTCAGGAAATAAATAACTCACCAAAAAAAGAGAGAAAAATATAACAGCTCTGCCATCAGAAAGGAAAGTGCTCGAGGTCTCCCCTGCCCCATTCCCACCACTCTGCCACATGCCTGTGTCAGTCTGCCAACCTGTCCTTGGGATGGATTCCCACCTGCAGGTAACCACCTTCCAAGGGATGGAAAACCAACCCTGGCACTGCCTGCCACAGCTGCAGCTCTGCAAACTGTGTAAGGTTCCACAACAGCCTTGGGGCTAATTTTCATCTTCCTTTTTTCAGATGAGTACTGTGAATTCTCAGTTTGTCCCTGCGATTCATCTGAGCCCCCTGCTTCAACAGAGGGTCTGAATTCAGAAAGAAGAAAGAAAAATAACAAATCAGAGCTTTTAATGAGACTGCTAAACAAAGAAGAACATGGAATTCAGCAGCAGGGATTCTGGAGCCTTTAAATTCCCCACTATCTCCCTTCCAGAGTGAAGAGACAAGCTCAGACTTGGCAATAAATCAGAAAAAATATTTGGAGTCTCTGTACCAAACAGCATCTGCTTTAAGAGCAAACAGTCAGGGTCCAACATTCAGTTCCAGTTTTTCCTTTCCTGTAGTTGCAAACACTAAGAAACTCATGAAGCTTTGCAAATAAATTAAAAGATTCTTTTAACAGTCCCAAGAGCTTTCCCGAGCCATGCCCATCTCACCCCGCTGTGGAGTTGGTCAGGGGTGGGTTCATGAGCAAGGATCAGTCCTGCAATGGTTAAACAACACTTAGTAACATGCAATGAACAATATTTCAGTGTCTGGAGAGTGTCAGCCCAGTCTGCTGAGTGTTTTGGAGATGGCTGAACACCTGTGCTGCTGATGAATGGCATTCTTCCACAGCTCCCCATCACATTTTTTCCATGTTCTTACAGATTGACTCAGCAATCATTACTCTCAAAACCTGAATGAATCTGTACTTTTGAAACACGTTAATATTTAAAGTGTATTTTATTTTTAGGTGCTGTCTGCATGTCAAAGCTCTTCTCCTGGCAACATCAGAGCAGCTCAGGTGAGCTGCAGGGAAGGCAGGCCAGCAAATGGGATGATGCACAGTGACCAAACTCCAAACAGATGCTTTTCCAAACTGCTCCTGTGATACTTCTCCTCTGCAGCTCCCACATCCTGACTTCCAGGGCTGCTGAAGATCCTGGCTTCACTTTGGCAAGCTGCCAGCCAGCCCTGATAAACTTATTTAGAAATTCTCGATTCAGCCCTTCTGTTTTAATTCTTCCCTGAGTGCTGATTTAACCTCATGGCCTGGCTTGACAAGGCTGACAAACCCAAGGGCTGTGCCTGATAAGGTTAACAGGGTTGAGTTACTCTGTTAAATCAGAACTTGGATTGAAAAGCTGGTCCCCAGCACCTCCACCCTGGCTGATACCTCTGCTGCCAGGAGTGGGGAGTGAAAAATGATCCCTCCATGGCAGGGGTAGTGCCATGGCTCTGCTCCTCTCCTAACACACTACCAACAGGCAGAGCATTTGTTCTGGCAGAGCACAATAGCACGGTGGAAAGGGACGTGAGGGTAAACTAAAAAATAAACTAAACTTACTGCAAAATTAATGGCTTGATTTCCTAGAGATTACCACTTCCACTTGGGGCTCCTGATGTAAACGTGGATGACGCAATCTTGCCCTCACTGGCAGCATCAGAGGGAGATGGCTCCTTCCTCTACTTAGTTTCCTAATTTTCAGAAAACTTCTGAAAGCCCAATATTTCTGAGCTCCATATCCTCAGATTTGATTCCATCTGGACAATGGGTTATAAAAATAGGAGGGAACATCATCACTGGGGAAGACAGAAGAGCACAAAGCACACACAGGGCATAGACACATTCACCAAACCAGCTCAAAATATTTGGGTTACTACTAAGCCAAAGAGCCTCTCCTCTGGGCTCCCAAACAGAGCTGTCCATCCTGGCTTCCACTCCCCAGGAAGGGAAAGACCCACAGGGCAGTTTAAAGACATAAACACATCACAGCATCAGCCTGACTGAACAAAAGTAATGGCTAATTTCAGAGGTAACATGGCTAGAGACATTTTTAATACGTCCTGAATCTAGTTTTTGAAGTACCTCTTCCCCTAGATTCCTCAAAAATAAAATGTCACCTTTAAAGCCACACCAGCTACAGAGAAATTCTCACTCTGAAAAATACCAGCCTGAGCTTTTCTTAATAAAAAGAAATCTCTCATGTTCAAACTTGAGCTCCAGAGAAAGAAAACACAAATCTGGATGAATACCACTGAGCTCCTTGCAATGACTGACAGCAGCCAGAGAGTCCCTGGTGCCTCACAGACACAAGTCAACGCACAGTCCCAGTCCTGGGGCCTTTATGGACTGAATTCAGAAGTGACAGCCCAGGAGGTTGACAGTGACAGCACTAAAAAAATTTGTCACAGGATCCTGCATGAGCCAGGGGACACTTTCATGCACGTTGTGTTTGTGTTACTGCTCCAGGGCTTTGTGCTGAAGTTCTCCAAACAGGGAGAGAGCTGCCTCTTCTAGTCCCACTTGTTTCTGAATAAAACACCCCCAGGAACTGCAGGAGCTCCTCAATCCCTGCCTGGGTGACACTTCCAGTTCTGAGCCCAATCCCTGTGTCCCTGACTGAGAATTGTGTCCTGAGAGTGCAGCACAGTCTGCAGGGTCTCCTCAGCTGTCAGACCCCACTCAGGACTCCTGGAGGGAGTTTGCTGCAGGAACAGCTGCACTTCCCAGCTCTGCAGGTTGGGTATTTTGGAACCAGCCTGCCTGGGAGCCCAGTGGCAGTGGCCTCCTGGCAGCTGCCATATAATGATTACCAAGAGGAAGAATATGAAACTGAAACATAACTATCAAACTCTGGTGAGGTAACATTGCTGAAACTAAACTACAAAGTTTAGAACTTCAGTAGCCCTTAAGCAACACTTCTGTGTTGCAGGATCCCAGGATTCCCACAGGAAAGCATCTCTATTCAGAGGCTGCTGAAGAATTTGGTACAGAAGGTCAGGCAGGAATCACAGGGAAAACCATCTGGAAGGAGAGAGCAGCTCCAGTGAACAGTGCTGCCCCTCTGAAGTCAACAGACACTTGGAGGAGTCATCAAAGGGATGAGAAGGAGCACCAATACTTCCCCAGGAGCCAGGACACAAGTTGAGAGAGCTACAGCAGGAATTTCATCCACTCTTGGACCCAGACAAGGCCAAGCTGGAGACATTTTCTCTCTGACTGACAGAGCCAGAAAAGCAAACAAACTGGAGCACACAAGAAACGTGAGCGTACAGAGATAAAAAATTCTTAAAAAAAACCCCAGAGATATAAAATATACATTCTACACAGAAATCTAACTTCACAGTCTTCTATTTTCCTGTCATTTCAAGAACAACAAAGCCTGATTAGACTGATGGTCTCATTTTTAATAAATAAAAACATCCACATAGAGTTTCTTAACTCACTGGCCAGTTTTCTTATAAATAACTGCAGTGTTTACACTGTTTGTCTGCTACAGCACAAATATTGCTGTACATGCTGGAGCCTGATGGATGATATTACTAAAACCAACAAGTAGATCCTCAGCAGAACATTCGTGTGTACCCAGCAGCCCAGTTATGGCCAGGCAGAGGCTCAGTGCAAACAGCTCAGGCAAAGCAGCCACACAAAAACGTATGAAACAACCACACAAAACCAACAAATGCCTTCAACCTGCTGACTGCTCATGACCACCAACCAGAGCAGGAATACAAGGCTGATTCCGAGCTAAGCAAACACAGAAATCCTTCACGTTCTACAAATCATGCTGAAAGAGTACAGGAGGAGAAAGATATTTGATGGGTTGAGTCTATGGGTTTTACTATTATTATTCTGTTAAGTTCAATGTATTTCTATCAGCTGATCTAAAAGGTGAAAAGACTAATCCAGGCAAAACTCTTGTAGATTACAGGATTCTGAATCTGAATTTTACAAACCTCCATAGCAGAACCCTTGTGTCCAAATAAAATTCCAAGGAAATCCACTTCTGTTCAAGGGGCAATTTCTACACAAATACACATATATGTACATGCACCTGTCAGTGATAATTTGGCTAAAATTTCACTATCTGTAGTCACCTCCCTATCTAAACTGGCCAAGATTTGATAAAGAAAACCTTGATATTTTCTACAAGGAATATCTGGTCAAGTTCATATGCGTAAAATTCAAAGTATTCCGCCACGCATTTAGAGACGGTAATTTATTTCCAGAATGTGTCTGTGCATTCTTGGGTCAGCTCAAAATTTCATCACCTTCCCC
Source organism: Brachypodius melanocephalos (assembly GCA_013398615.1). NCBI lineage: Eukaryota > Metazoa > Chordata > Aves > Passeriformes > Pycnonotidae > Brachypodius > Brachypodius melanocephalos. Next base: position 2,193,189 of record VZSR01003798.1, on the reverse strand, counting down.
ACAGCACCTACCATTAATATTTCCAGCCATGGAATGGGCTTGTAGTGGATCACAGCTGGCTGGAGCATTTTCAGCACACTGGTAAATACAGGGAACATTTTCAGTGCTGCAAAGTACTGTTAGATACCCAATTCCTATTTGCATTACGTGGAGCACAATCCCAGCTGAAAAGCTTAGAGCTTGTGCTGAGGCAGTGGGAGAATTGTTCAATAAAACCCAGCAACATTCCAAGGATTTAAAGTGACTTTCAGTCTACTGAGTGCACTTGGTGTAGCAAAATCCTGCCAGGACCAGACACCCTGCAAAATGGGTTAGGTATAATACCAGGTCATGTTACCAGATGATTAACCAAAGCTGAGAAAAAAACAATTCAAATGAAAAAAAAAATTCCACACAGCTCAAACTCCCTTCTTAGGAAAGGGGAGGGAAAGTTTCATGCACGCTTCCCAGCGTGGTTTTCTTGGTTATCACCAGTAAAATCTCATCTCTACGTTATTTAAAACTCCCTCTCAAAATTGCATTTTGCCTTGGCAGCTGCAAAACAAAAGAAATGTAAAAGTACAGTAGGCAACTGTCCTTCATTTCCTTCCTTTACTCTTACATATCCTGTGTGCAACTGGAATGCTTCTATTTGATTATCCAGTGGAGCAAATGCTACAATGAATGCAATCATGCCTTATTACCCTACATGTCTGCAGCCTATTGCACAGCTATGTACAGATATTTTTACACAAGCTTGGTTTTCTAGCTACAGGGTCTATAAAACAATAGGGACTATCTGAAATGTTTTCAAGCCAGCAAAGGATAAAGGCACTGTAAAGCAGTCAACTGGATAAAAGCCATCTATGTCTGACAGGAGAAGAAAAACCTCCGAGGTTTCTGGATTCTAAACGCGTCAGCTTTGTGAAAGTGCTGCAGCCTGCAGCAAACTGACCAGGAATGTGTCAGCAGAGGGGGAAATGAGGACCCAGGCACTGGAGAGAAGGAACACAAACCTCTGGCCTGTTGGAGGGCTCAACCACTGTTTTACTGACCTGAAGAACTGGCTGGTGCCCAAGGAAGTGGAGCTGCCTCTGGTAGCCTTGCCTGCAGCTAGGGTTGGACTGAGACTCAGCCCCAGCCAGCTCTGTCCATCTCCAGCAGCACCATGGGGATCACAGATCTGAACTTTTTGGGACAGAGCTTTGGGTTTCACTGAGGAAAGGCCCTATTTACAAGTTCATTTCCTTCTCCTCTCATTACATTCTCTTTTTTTAAATCAATAAAATACAGTGCAAAACCCCCTCAGTGTGTTGTTTCATGGTCTGTCAGGGAGGCACCGGGAATTAACGGGTAAAGCACCAGGCTGGAAACGGGGATGTGCAAAATCATTCTTTGTTCTTGGACGAGAACCAGCGAGAAATGGTTTTTATGAGCCCCATTTTCCCCCATCCACCTGGCCTGAAGCGTGTCACAGCAGAAAATCCTGCTTTGTGCTGCAGAGAGCCTGGGGCTGGCATTCCCAGCCCAGAGGGGTTATTTACAGAGCACTGACAGCAGGTCTGACACCGTGGAAAACAAACACTATTTATCTTTCCACAACCCTTTGTAACAAAAGGGGAAGCAAGAAGCAGGGTGAGCTATGAAAGCAGATTGATGATTTTATTTGTTTTATGATCATTCTGGGGAGAATCCTCCAGAGAAACAAACCCTCAGCAAGGGGAAGCGATGGAGCTGCGGAATGAAGCAGAGCAGCGAGCGTGGAAAATCTCCATTTACATGGATGAGGCAAGAGACAGGAGCAGAAATACTACAAATCCCAAAAGACACTAATGGTCTGTCCACAGACCAAATATAATGAGCTTGTTCTGCCTCAAAGGCTCCTCAGCCTCACACACACAGTAGCCAGGAGCAGTTCCAGAGCTTTTCCTGACAGTTGTTTGGCAGTGTGGGCTTAGCTGGACATCAATTAGGCTCCTGCTTCTCTGTTTGCAAACACAATGACCCCTTTCTGAGATAAACAGCAGAGATTTCTTTAAATCATCATTAAATGCTGCTTAGCCATAAGCAAAGCCTTGATTTTCAAGCAGTGTCCCACAAATCATCTCTAATTTAGGAAACAACTGAGGCACAAAGATGTTTAGGAAATAAAATTGTAATTCAGAAGTTCTAGCATAGTATATTCAGGAGAACCAGAACCCTAAGAGACCTGCCTGCCACACAAAATGAAATATTGAAATATTATGCTTCTGATTGTTTTTTCTCCATGCCAGCATGAAAATGCACTGAACTGCTTCTGAAGGACACTATCCTGTAAATTCACTGGGAATTGTTAGTTCAAACAGTCATAGCAAGTCCTTTACCCCCAGAGTGATTGCATGTCAAAGCCCCAGACATAGCAAGAGGGTGAGGGGCAAAAAGGTGGGGAAAGGAACATCACATGCAGGTATCTGCCCTTTAAGCTATGAGACCAAAATTCCCAGGTGCTTTGTGTACACGTCTACATAATTTCACACAGACAGAAATGGCCCTGGAGTGGAATGCAGGACGTGTTTGCACCTGCAGCAGTCAAGCTGCACAATGATTTAGCACATGAAGTGACTTATGAGATGGAGCTGAAATCAAAGAATAAAGTCAGGGTATCAGAAAAAATATCAACAAAGTCGTGGCAAATATTCTCCCTCGTGTCTTAGTCCTTTCAATAAAGGCAGCAGAAAGCAGCTTAGTCACCCACTAGGCTAGGATTTGGGCTGGAGTCCTGCATTCCTGAAGGGAAAGGACCATAGTTCTGGTAGCTACTGAATTTTCTGAAGAAAGTCAGGCTGGATGGCACTGGAGCAACGTGGTCTAGTGGAAGATGTCTCATGGCAGAGGGATGGAATGAGCTGGTCCCAAATCATTCTAGAATTTGGTGATAATTATATCAAGATGCATTTCATCCAAACAGTAATCACCACCACCCTGCATAATGCTGAGATGTGATGGCCTGGAGATTATTTACTCAATAATATGTTGCCTGGTAAAGTACTCTGAGTCCTTTCCACAGTTGCTCACTTGCATTTATCAAAACACATCACCACGAACCATTAATAAAACCATGGGAGAAGGCAAAGCTTTCAAGCTAAAATCAGCTTAAACATCCAGCACCAACTTCAGGGTGAGCCACAACAAAGACAAAAGCTCTGTCAAAGCCTGAAGGTCAGGAGGGAGCAATCAACAAGAAAAGCAAGATTTAGGATGAACTAACAAACTAAAGCAGGGTGGGAAGCTGATGGGAAGATTCTGGACATGCTGCCCTACATGTGACAACGACTGTGAACATATTTCAGAAATCACCTTAAATACCTCTGAGCATTAATTACCAACAGCAGTTAGGTGGAGGACATGAAAGGCCAGGTACAGAGCAGGAAGTGTGTTATTCCTCCCTGCTGACAGTGTTTAGTTCCAGCTCCCCCAGAACAAGCTTCAAACACACACCACACTGCGAGGCCACTGTTTTATCTGCTGGGATGGGAGAGCATGACAGACAGATAAATAATGGGAAAATAAAAGGGCCTGAAACACATTTTGGGGCTGCAAAAAAGAGAATGATGTATTGAGGAGAACTAATGAGGAACTGCTGGAGGTTTATGAAGACTGAAGTGGAGTAAACGCAGGGAAATTCCGTGACCTCGGTGGGCACGTCCTGAGCTCTGAGTGATGGAAAACAGAACCTCCAGGGCCTCTGGGAACAGCAGCCCAGGCCCAGCTCAACAAAGACAACACCAAGGAACAAAACTGAGCAAGAGCTCCTACAAGCTCTGAACTAACCCCAAAGAGAAACTGGGGAAAAGGAAAGGGAAGGGAGTTAACAATGGGAGCAATTGAGGGTGTGTGGGACCCCAGAGCTGGGAACTGGAGTACATGGAAGAGGGAAAAAAACACAGAGAAAATCTGTAACTCATCCTCTTCCCACTAAACACTTGCATTTGTTTTAATTACCTTCAACCAAGACATGAAACAGAGAAAATTTTAAAAGCTGAGATAACTGTGAGTTGACAGCACTCACAGATTGGTAAATTCCCAAAGAGAAGAGTGATCAATCACCTGTTTTCTACAAAAACTCCTTGCAGCAGGACAATATGAGCTCCAGCTAAGGACAGTACCTTTTTCAGCCAAGAAGACCAAGAATCCACCAGAGCTCTCAGTACATGGAATGAATAAAAACAAACCTAAACAAGACTACTGAGCTGCAAAACAAACCCAAAGACAAATAAAATTCAAATGCTCTACTTTCCTTCACAATAAAACCAGAATGGAAGATGGTATCAGGAAGGTTGCATCAGGCAACATCTAAGACCAGGACCAGGATCCTGACCCCAAATGAAGCCACCACCAAGATTCTGAGTCTGGTGTAAGCAGGATTTTCCTCTGGGCTTTAGAGCACAGTGAGGCAGCCTGGCTGAAGCCACATCCCCAAAATGAGAAAAGGAAAAGCAGAGACAGGACATGGAATGAGGCAGAGCAAGGGTTACAGCAGCAGGAATTCCCAATTACCTGAGTGGCTGTGCTTATCCCAGGGCTCTTTTAAGATTTATGCAATCTCATATTACACTTCCTTGGCACAGGAATTTTTAGTGGGAATTTGGAAGAGGAGGGATTGCTAGCTGGTGAAAAGAAACTGGAAGGCTGTGGTGGGTAGGGTGGGGTCTGGGGAGATGGTAGTGATGAATATGAATGATGAATATGCCCAATAGCACAGTGCAGCACTGTCTGGCTCGTGCAGCCCAGCATTTATTCCCTAGCAACCAAAAGGCAAGGGAAAAACTCTCCCACTGCACTGGACCACAGCTCCCTATGGTTTCCTAAAGCCAACAGCCCGACTCCACTGCCCTGCAGAGCCACAAGCGACAGAAATTTGCAGTGCTGTGAGGTCCCTTGCTTTCCCAAACACCAAATCAACTCGATGGTGTTTCTTTAAGAGACATTTTAACCTCCAGAATGTTCATTTTAATGCATTAAGCTGTGTTTGGTCCGAAGGACAGTCCCAGCAAGGCTCTTGCTAAAGCCAGACACTGCTTCTCTAATGAATTGTTTTAAGCAGCAGGTATTTCTATTTATTCTGGCATCAAATAAAAACCCGCCCTGGAATATACAGAAACATTCAACATGAACCACTATGGAAAATGTTTTTAATGTGAGAATTCCTTTTCCACTCAGAGCAAACCAGCTAGTCTTTTCCCTTTCCTTGGGGATGAATTCTCTGTTGTGACACTGGCAGAGCACTGGAATCAATACAACACAGGGAGGAAGATTTAAATGAACTGTACAGGCAGGATGACCAGAATTGTGTGCTGCTGTGGACAGGCCAGCCAGAGGTGGCAAATGGCCAAGGAAAAGGTAAAAATGTGCAGTCTCTTATTCAGGTGTTTTACATGGAATAAAAAAGCCTACTTGGAGACAGACCACAGATCCTCTTTTGCCAAACCTGGGCATATTTTGGAACACTTTACTGCGATAAGCAGCCAGGAGATGGGAATGTTTTTCTCCAAACACTGATTCACTTGTAGAAAGAGTCTGGAAAACTGTGTTTCTCAGTCACCTCCACTCTGGGCTTGGTTTTCTCCAGGCAGCTATTCCTCCAGCTCAGCCTGCCCCTCTGCAGCACACACACTTACTCTGCTTTCTTTTCCCTGACATCAAGGCACAGAGGAGCACATGTGACTGCAGCAGAGGTAAAGTAATTTTTAACCAGGGCAATTTAAGGATATTTAAGACACATTCTCATTTTCCATTTCCCAATTCCACACTGCCCCCAATTTTATTATTAGCTGAATACAGGGAAGCTCCAGCTTGGATCTGGGGTAACATGTACACTGAGGAATGAAGGCCAAGCTTTGCCTTGAAATATGCAGGATCATTCCTAACTAACCATAAAGCTGCTTATTTGGCACTGGCAATGGAAATACTGAACGAAAGGGGCATTCTCAATCTGCTTATGTCACAGAAAGGTTGGATTCTGACAGCGTGCAAGGCTCCAAGCTGCAGCCTGATATTAATAGCAAGACATTAAACTCGCAAGTTGGCTGGCTCAGAGGCAGCTCCATTGGAACACTGATTTTTCTGCAGGAAACAGCAGCTCTGGTTGGAGTCACAGCACCAGGGATGAGCCCCAGGCAGACTCAGGAGTTTTGACTGGTGTGTGACCAGGCTGTGTCACACAAAGAGATCCCTCCTGCTCAAACTGAGCAGCACATCCCACAGCAGAGGCTGTTGGAACACAACTGTTCCACACAGGAATATTGTTTTCCTTCTGTCCACCTCCTCTGGAATCCATCCATTCCCAAGCCTAACTTACCCAACTGAGTGGGGCAATGAGCATTAACAAAGTATTTCTTGCACAAAGGTGGTTCTGTTCTGTGGTGCAGGGGGCTATCACCCCACCAAGACATACCTACACATTCTCCCCATTTTTGAGCTTGTTTCTGCCATTATGTAACCCTCCACACTACCCTGGCAGCTGGGCCAAGAAAATTTGAACCAAGTCCCCAGAGCAACTGGTTTCAGTGAGGGGCCCCTGCCAGAATACAAATACAAACCTCCTGCTGCTGCTTTCTCGCTGTGTCTGCATGGCAGGCAAAGATTGCAGACAGGTTTTTCAATATGGATCTTTCAGAGCACAAATGAACACCTCTTATGAGCCATTTAAACTTCATAATCCCACTTCCCAACATCAGCCCGGCCTCAAGGCTTCCACCAGGGTAATTTTGCTTCCTTATTTCTCACAATGTAAAGAAAAATCAAGGCAGTGTCACTGAAAATAACATTACCTACAGCACTCTGAGTCCTCTTATTTCGGGACATATAATCCAACAGATTCCTTAGAGTCTCTAGAACATGACTAAGCAACATTAGATTCTGGACTTGCACTGCATCACACCCCCAAGAACCCCCCACTCTTTACAGGAGACCTCCCTAAGCCATGCAACCTTCTGTAGCTTTGCACTCAAAATCCTCATTCCACAGAGGTAGACAGAAGCATTCAGAATGCAAGTGACTTGCCAAATGTCACACAATGAGTCAGTGCCAGAGTTGGGAAAAGGAGTCTGAGAGTCCAGATTCTCTGCCTTATATAGAGCAGCAGCCCCAGCCTCCAGGAGCTGCATTTACAGCATGGCAGCACTGGCATTGCAAGGGCCAACCTCAGCCATAAGCAGGTGTAAAAACACACATGCATTTGCTGGGACAATGGTCTTCATCTGCTCAGGTGTAAAACAAGAAATGAAAGCAAGTGGCTGTTGTAGAAAACTTTGGGGAGTGCAATAACCTCAGCATAACCATCAAGACCAAACTGTGTCACTCGCTGGACTCACTTCTTGCTTCCAAAGGCAGTCCTGCTGATTTGGAGAGGAATATCTGGGGGCTGAAGTGAGAAACAGGAACCTGGAAACAGCAGAGATGGTTGAAACACCAAGCTGAACCTTCCTAAGCCAGTACAGAGGATCAGTGGGCATCCACCTGTCTCAATTGCTGCACTCACATCAAGCCCAAGTCAAAGCCACACCACACTGCTGCTCATATCACCCAGGTATGTGCACAGGGCATGGAAGTCTGGCCATTAAAAACCTATTTATCTACAACTGACACCTGCTTTTCCCAGTCCTGACAAAGGAGGAAAACTGGAGAATCTTTCACATGGTTAAAATTTAGTCCTACCAACACTAATCACTATCTGAAACTAGCTGCATGTCATGAAAGAACATTCATTAATTTATTCTTCCTCTGCCATAAAAAAAAATGCAAATGGCACAACAAGGCCAAATGGGGCACAGAAAATGCATAAGTGAAGATATAAGTGCTATGCTGCCAAATCAAACTGTCAGAGGAGAAGGTAGGAAAAGCAGGATTGAAGAGAGCAAAGAGGCCAGAGTGGTTTTGTCCCAGGAATATTCACCTTCCAAATATCTTGGAAAACTATGCTAGAAAGAGTAACAAATGAGTTTAATCTTCACTGCTGTGATCTTCTACTTTCTCCACTGCAGCACAAGAAATAACCTGGGCATTGTAAGAACAGAAAAGAAGTCATAAAAATATTTCCTTAGTCATGCTGTCTCTGGTAACATAATTCCCTGAACAGAGATCTTCAACAATACTCTCTTTAAATATGGAAAGAGCTCTGACTTTAGTCAGCATGTGTCTTCCATCAGCTTCTCTCTCTCTGTTTTTTTTTCAAACTTTATTGTATCTTACCACAGGCACCTCCAGGTGCAGGCACACGGTGTAAAAACCTTCCTCAGTGGAAGTGTGTTTTCCATTGGACACAGAATAAACACATTGTGAGGGATTCCAAATGGAAAAAGCTTGGACACAGAGGCCGGTCCTTGCTCATGTGTGTGTATCCTCCAGCCCTGTATTTCCTCCTTTCACCTGATCCCCACACCAGGGAGGGAAGGAGCTGCATTCCAGGATGAGCCTTCCACAGGACTCCTGCTGAAGGCATTTCCCTCCCTGCTCTGCATCATAACCCCTGCAAGTGTCTCCCTGAACACTGCAGGGTAAGAACAGCTGAAAATTAGGATCCACCCCAAGTTTCACAGAATGGAGGGTAAGAGGCCACTCGACTTTGAGGCAACCCTAAAGAAATTCATGCCATCATCACACAGAGGATGTTGAGCTGTGCCTCCAAACACTGCTGCCACTGTGGGGATTTAAAAAAACAACCAGAAGAACACAGTGAAGGTTACTGCTACCTGAGTGAAATAAATATTTAATGTGTGGGATGTAAGGACCCTGTGTATGCAGGCTCTGGACACGAGTTAAGGCAGTTAGGAAGTAGGAGGAGCAGGAGGCTGAAAAGAAGATTTAACTTGGCTTTCCTACAATGAGGTATTCTTCTGCAGTGTCTGAGTGCCAGCTTCAGCTGGGAATGTCACACAGGTTCTTACAATGGGAAATACACCCCTCAGTTAGCAAATTCGTGTTTGAGGTGACAGAGAACTGAAAGGAACATTATGCAGACAGACCAAGGGGCAGTTTCTTCTGCATCCACTCCATAGAAGCAGAAAAACTTAAGAATAACTCCTGAACCCAGAGACCTCCAGGGCTTAGAAGGGGTTAAAATTTAATGGCTTATTTATAGCTCATACCCTGCTCAGCTAATCCATATCTGCATCAGAGAGGTACACAGAGCAGCAAAGCCAACGTTACAGCAAACCAAAGAGTGAAAGATTGCCCAGAACACTGCTCTCAGCACAGACGTGGCTGTCAAAATACCCTCCCCTGCTCCTTGGACTTACCCACAGTGTCACAAGGCTCGTCTTTGTGCACGCAGAAATCTGTCCTAGAAAGAAAAACAGAACAGAAGTGAAATGTATCCTGTGCCTCCAGACTAGGAAAAAGCAGCGGTGCATGACTCCCAGATCATGGGTGTTGAGGTCTGGGGATTTTGTGAGGCTGCTGTGCAGTCTACACGATGACAACACAGATAGCAGCCCTGATTGCTGCTGAGATTACAGGCAATTATGAGAACCAGCCCCATACACCACAGGGCAACTTAACAGACTTGAGATTCAGCACCTAAAAGAGCCCTGCCTCAGGCTGTGATGTCACACTTACCCCTCAACTGGGTTAAAACTGAAGCTCTTTCCACAAGAGAATAACAAGAAGGAGCAGACATCCTGTGATGCACCCTAAAAGACAGTGGGAGGAGCAGACATGTGGGGCACAGCCCAAAGGCACAGAACTAATAACACGCACCCAGAAAGTCTCAATTCTTCACTAGAATAGAAAAGAACATGAAAGAAGCAGGACTAAACAGAAAAAGACAGATGTTGACATGGAAGAAGAAGGAGAATTTCAGGATTTTCCTGGTAATGGGTAAACTGGCTTCAGCTAAACTTATTACAGTCAGATTTGCCATGTTATGGTTTGAATACAACACAAAGAGGTTCAAGAAACTCCTTTTGGTTCCCCACAGCTCATCAAGGCACGAGAAGACGCTACAGATGCCAGTGGCACCCACAAATGAACAAGGGATCCATGGAACTGTTTTAAAGAGAAACAGAATAAAAGCCTTGAAGCTCACCCTCAAAGCACTGACACTTCATGGGAGAAGATTTTGTACATGAGATTCCTCACGACAGAAAAACAAGTGTGTGAGGGGAAGTATTTTATAACCTAAATTAATAGCTGGAATACATTTCAATAAGCACTTAGACCTAAAAGTTTAAGTCTAAGTGCTCTCTTTAGGAGCTCTCTTCACCAGGGCTGCTTTGCAGTGCAATCCACAATGAAGAGGAGCTGCAAAGAAACATCACGTGTGCTAAAACATTTCAGAAGTTCCTTAATCCAAGGGAAGCTGAGGAACTGCAGTCTTTATCACTGTGGTTTTCCTCACCCTGGGAGGCAAGAGAATCCTGTTAGAACATTTGGAGTGTGCCATCAAAATGCCTGAGCCCCCAGGGGATTTGGAGTTTAAGAGTTTGGCAAGATGAAGATCAAGAATACTTAGAGGAAGGTAATTACTTAGAAAAAGAAAATACTTAAGAGAAATATAAAAATAGATAAATATTAAAAGTGCTCTTTCCTTGAAGAAAGTTATAAAACTGGGGTTTATAGGAAAAGGGATTTAAGGTCCAGAACTGTGGGTGATAAATCCAGACCCTCCACACCAAACTCCTTTGAAAGCCACAAGTGAAGCTGTCCAGGGCTTGGAAGGACAGCACAAACAGCCATTACCAGCTCTTGTTCAGCAGACATTGAAAACCAACCACGCTTGAGTGCAGAAAAACCGTAACAACCATCAAAGTGTTAAAAAATCAGACAGGAACCAAACAAAAATCGGAAGCTAGGACCACACACCGGCCCCAGCTTTCATTTTTCACTGCAGCCTGTGTCTGGACACCTTGTCATTCCAGCCTTCCCAAGGAAGACTAATGACAGTCTCCTGATGGAGCTGGCACCAGCACGCCTGCTCCACTTCCCAGAGCCAACTTGACAGAGGTTTATTTAAGGACTTATTATGTTATATAAACTGCTAAATCAAACAGATGCTTTTCTTGTGACAACAGATAGCTGAACTATTAGTGGATGGCAGGAGGCCACAGCTAGAAAAGCCTCTCTCTCTCTTCAGAGCCTGTCCAGCCCTGCAAATAATGCACAGAATTTCTGCTCCTCACGCTGTCCCACACCAAAAGGTGTCTGGCACTTTCTGGCAGCTCCACAGAGGAATTATCACCATGCTATTAAATAAGGAGTGTGTAAATGATCCAGCACAACTTGCAGACTCTCCTACAGAGGCAGAACAACCCTTGTGTGTGAAGAGAGTCCTGTGATGCTGTTTGGTCAGGGAAGGGCTTGAAACACATCAGCAGCAGAACTGAACATCGCTGGCAATTCAAGCACAAAACCTGCTCAGCTCGTCCTTAAAACTGTCATAAACACAAGACCACGAGATTCCATCTTCTATTCAAATGTACATACAAAAAATGCCAGGATTTAAACCATCTGGACCAATGCAAATATTTGATCCCAAAACTCTGTGGCCAACCAGAAAAGCACATCCAGACTTTTAATCAGAAACCAGCTTGGTGGGTTTCAGTCTTCTTCCAAAGGCAAGGAGACACCTCATCACAAAGCTGAACCTCCTGCAGTCCTGCCCTGGCAGTCAGAGGGAAAACACAGCATGGAAAGGTGTTGAGAATGATCTGTCTCACCTGTGGCTCAGCCACACCAGTGATTTCAATGGCCCCATCCTGGCACCTGAAACTGAGTCACTTAAAAAGGTTTCAATCCCAGGTGTATCTCTGGCACATTTTTGAGCTGAACTCCGTGGGTAATTTTGAAGTGAGAGCTTGACATGACTGATACTATAATGGTACTCAACAATGCAGGAAAGATATTTTAATATTTATTGCATGTGCAAAGGTCTCTTATCACAGAGACATAGCTCTGTCAGCAGAATTTTTTACAGAGCTGTGTTGAAATAAAACTCTTACACCAGGAGCTGCAGTTCAAATCCAACATCCGACCTTATCACACGAGGTCTTGGATAATGTATTGAAATCACAGCTCTAGCTGTGAACCAGTTTTACTCTTCATTTTTAGCCACTGATTGAATCAAGCAGGACATGAGTTCTCATCCTGTGACCTGTGAAATTCTCAGTCATTATCATGTCTGGTAACCAGCAGAGGTTTCCATTAGAAGAGTACAACAATTCTCCAAAAAAAAAAAAAAAAAAAAAAAAAAAAAAAAGACAACAAGTCAGTTGTTTAGTTCAATAAAAACAGCCAGAAGAGCTCAAAACTCCTCCTCCAGTCACTCTTCCATCTGGCTCCCACCAACTGGAAAAAAATACCTAACTGTGCTAAGCTAAACTCTGCAATTCAAGTCCTTCCTGTGAGGAAGAAGGACAGTAGTTGAACTGTGCAACAGGAATAAGAAACATTCTGTTAAATGGCCATTCCCAGCATCCTTCAAATGACATCTTTCAACCAGTGTAACCCTGCAGGGTCATAAAGCTAAAGGACAGAGGAAGCTGGTACGGTCCAAAACCTGCCAAAATAAACTTTCCACATCCATAGGTACACTCAGCAGCACTATGTGCCCAGTTTCCTCCATGCACATTCCTCCATTTGCCCATTTAATGGGAAGGCAAAGAGCTGGAGAAATGTGGAAAGGAAGATCAGGCTGCAAATGGAACAACTACACCACTGTACAAAACAAGTCTTTGCTTAAGGACAGCTCTGAATCCTGTTCCTGTCAGTGTTGGGACATTCTCTGCTCTGCTATCACATCACCTATAGTCCAATAGGTGACCCAAACACCTCCAGCCAGGAGCTGGGATAACATCAGTGTGCCTGAAGATCTCCCAGGGAATGCAAAAGACAGAGGGATCAAGAGAGGGAATGTGTTTCAAATGAGACATGCTTCTAAAATCACTCAGATACAGATTCTGCAGACAGAAGTTATCCTGGTCAGCTGCCTGTTTAAATATGAAGCACACTATCCAAAGATGCCAGAGACCTGAATTTCTGCAAGTTCAAAACCTGAATCTGAATGAGAAAATGATGATTATCGAGACCACAACACTGTGTTCAGACCTTCAGGACTGTGGCAGATTATCCCCACTGTCTCACTTATTTACTGAGCTGGACAATGCATCTTATTTCACAGATATTTCACAGGCATAGTGTGTCTCTTACCTGGAACTCAGGTGGATACCATTAAAATCCCACAAGAGGGGTATTTGCCACCTGAGTAATCTCCTTTTGCAGACAAATGAGGGTATGAGAAACATCACTTAGAGGTGAAGTTTCAAAAGGCAAGCCTTGGTGCCTTGGTGTTTCAAATGAACCCAGCCAGACTGGAACCAGAGGGATTTCTTCAGAGCTTGACCCCAAAGAATCTGTTTCTAGTCCTCAAAGCAGCTGCAGCTGCTGAAAATTCAGCTTCTGCTTTTTCTGGCGCAATTGCTTGGGCTGGACATGCTGTTGCTCCCACATCCTCTACCACTGGTCCATCTGTACAGTCTGGGGAGGGTCCAGGGACACACACACACACACACACACACACACATTTCCAAAGCCAAAAGGAGAAAAATTCATTTCCCTGACACAGGAATGGGGCTGCTGGCTCTTCCAAAGTCTTCCAAACAATGCAGCATCCTCCACGAGGCAGAAGCAGGATGGGTTAAGGATGACAGGACACAGCAAGGAGGAAGGAAAGACTCAAAGTACACAGTGCTGACCTCTCCAGCAGCAAAAATGCTGCTCCTGTACACAGCCTTGTGCTCCTTGGCCTGAACCTTCTCATCAAAGCTGAATCTGGTTTCTAACCCAACCAAACCTGTACTTTCCCAGCTATTCCCACTGCAAAACCCTGCAAGTCCATTCAACAATTCCTCCTACAAATTCTTTCCACAGTTCTTCCTCAGAAGCCTGAGTCCAACTCATTTAGCCTGACATTGTGCATTCAGTTTTGAGAGCTGCAGAGATGAAATGCTCTGCTCATTCCCCCTGCCCCATGCCCAGAGCCCATCAGAAGAGATTCTCTCTGCCTCACTTGTCATGCAGGACAACTGGATACCCAGATGACTTTAACAAAAAATGTTAGTTATTTATTTAGGCCCTGATCCAGTGGAGCACATGCTTAACTACAACCAGGATGTGCAGCGTGTTGACTTCAAAGGAACAATTCCCCCCTGTCTAAACTGTAAACTATTTGCACAAGAGGCTGGTGGACTGCAGTGAATACAGAGGAGGGAGCAGGCTTTGGGGGAGCTGTGCACACGTCTGTGGAGGAGATTTCTCAGGCCTCATGTCCTGCTCACCAGCTCTTTCACTGAACACTCACCAGAATCCCATGGATAGTTTGCAGTGGGGCTGTTAACACAAATCTAACACAAGAGATTATTGCAATCGGGATGGCAGTTTATGCAAAAACGTGTATTTCTACTCATGTTGTTGGCAGAGAAAATAAGTGAAAGAGGTGAGTAATATTGAACTGCAATGCAGAGATTTCCTGTCTCAAACTGGGGAAGAAGGGGGTAGGAAGTAGTGTTTTTCTAGCACAATGAGCATCAACATTACACCGTGATTTTGTGCTCACTGTAATTATTCAGAGATCCCTTCTGTAAAAATTAATACTTCTTTTACATATTAAAGGACGCAAAAAAGTTAAAACACCATGAATTTGCTACTCAAAATTTGTGGTAACTGTGGGGAACGTGGGACTTGCATTGTATTGTGAGGTTGAGCAAAGGTAGTTAGAGGAAAAAAGACAGTTGTCCCTATAACACTCTTTTTCTTGCTTCTTCTGATGTGTTTGACACATCAGTAAATTCAGAACTCCATGGTGTAAAGAATTTTGACCAAGTATTTTGACAAAATTCATTTCACATCTGAAATAAAGGCAGGAGATTTCAAATACACAAACCAATCAGGAATGACAGCCCTCCACTATCTCGGTTGTGACAGAGTTGTTGAAGTGGTTATTTCCTCAGGCAAAGAGAAAAAATTAATTTAGTTCATGGGATTTCTCTCCCTCTTTCTTTAGGAGACAACTCCCTCCCCACCTCCCCAGTGCTGACACGCTGTCCGCTCCTCTCAGACTGCTCAGCTGATTCATTTCTAACTGCACACAGAGCACCTGAGCTCAGCTGTGCTCTCAGTTCCACATCTCCTTGCTCCTAGGAAGGAGGGCTCCAAAACCTCCCCAATTTTTTCCATTCCTACCAGAAAAAAGCTGCCCCTGTGCTTCAGGCACCTCCTGATCCTGACTGTGACACAGAATACTGACCATGGCTGTGTGTGACACTTTGGCTCAAGAGGAAAGATGCTTTTTTAAACTTTGTTAATGCACAAAAAACAAGACAGATCACTTTCATCTGAGCAACAATTTTCTCAGATTTCTGCTCGACCAGATAACCCAATCACTGACCATGGGCATTACTGGTTGAAGTAAATTGATAAACCAGACCTTCCCATACCTGGTCACAAAAACAGCAGCATCCACAGGAGGGGTGTCATCCCTGGCACCAGGAACCTGGTTATTACCAAGGTATTTTGCCCCACCATATTCTTCATTTTGCCACTGGCAGAAGCTCTCCAGAGATCTTTCTCCATGATGCCCGATGGACAGCTTTGCCTTTGAGGGGGGAAAAAAAAAAAAAGGTATATAAAAGGAGAAATATCAGCCCCAGTCTTTAGATAAAGCATCAGATCCCTCTGTAACTCCAGATTGGTTTGCAGCTACAAGCAGACAGCTTTACCAGGAAGGATAAATAAAATGATTCTGGTTCTTTTCACTTCCACAGCCCCTGTACTTCCCACCTTTAAGGCTGCCTGGTGAAGTGGAACAGTCAGCTCCTCCCAGTTTGTGATGCTGAAGCCAGACATGCCCCACAGCCCCCTCCCAGCCTGTGGGACAACACAAAGCAATTCCAGGAGCAGGGGAGGAAGGGTTGGAACTCACAGGGCGACTGTGAAGCAGGACCAGTTTGGTCACTCGAATGTTGACTTTAATTCCCAGGCTTTGATGCTGGAACATGTTGTACACCTGTCAAAAAGCAAAGAAAACGTGCAGAGCTGATTAGTAGAAATATCAAGACCTAGTAATAGTTGAAGAAACAAATTGTGACTGAAGTTAGACATTTCTCCTTTTAAAAACTGACACAAAAAACTCCCCCAAATGGATTGTGCTATTATACTCAATAAAATAAAGTATTTTTAAGAGTTACAGTGGAAAGGAGAAAAATATTCCAAAGGAACTCTAAAGATGAAGTCTCAGGAACGTGGATATACATTATGAAGCATCCAACTAACATGTATCTTCAGCATTTAAATATCAGAGATATCTGAATGCAAGATGAAATAATGGTGTGTTTTAGACTTCAGGAAATAGAATGGAAAAGCAATTTCCCTCTGTTATTTTCATATCTTATATAAGAGAATAGTAATAAGGCAGCACATAATGACACAAGCCTCAGGAAATACAAAAATAGCACCGGAAACTACCTTACTACTTTCTCCAGATTTTGCATTCCAGTTCAGATACTTCACCTCATCTTTATAGGTTAGAATATAAGAGCTTAATTGATCCCAGAATTTTATTCCACCCTTTTCTCTGTGTACAAATGTTTTAACTAGACAGTATCAAAAAAGGTGAGTGTTTATTTAAAAAAGGTGTGAAATGCCACATAAAAGGCCTTGGGTGAATATTGCATCCCCTGCTTAGTCAAAAAAACCAAAATCAAGACCAGAGAGGAGAGACTCCTGACAAATGGGAGGCAGGTTTGGCCCCAGGTAAGCAATATTCCTTGCTCACAGCTCGTTTGGCTTCAGGCATCACCCAGGCTCAGTAACTTCCTACAGCAAACCCGAGACACGAGCACATCTTGCACATTATGTTTTCAACGCTTGGTATTTTTCCTATTTGTGCAAATACTCAGGAATGTGCTCAGTGGAAGGGCTCTCTGAAGCTCTCCAGTGTTTGGGGTTGGATTTAAGCACACACGTAAATGTTTCCTACAATTTAGGCACAGATTGCAAGACTGAGCTACTCAGTGCTTGACCCAGTGACCCTGAGCTGAGCACAATGAGCCATTTCTCTTCCCTGGGGCTGGTGCACAAGTGCACACAAGGGCTGGCACTATTTGCTTAGCCTGAGGATGTGTTGGTAGAGCAGTTCAGACCTGGGGGGATAAACTTGACATTTGCAGAGAAGGGCACTGACAGATGGCCCCTGTGTAAGTGGAGACCTGGACATTCATTCAGCTGGGAGGGTCAGTGGGGCACCAGGCTGAGGGGGTCAACCCCTGGTGCACCACTACAGAGGCTGACAAACACTTCCCTGGGATGGATGGATGGATGGATGGATGGATGGATGGATGGATGGATGACGGATGGATGGATGGATGGATGACAGATGGATGGATGGATGGATGGATGACAGATGGATGGATGGATGACAGATGGATGGATGGATGGATGGGTGGATGGATGATGGATGGATGGATGGGTGGATGGATGATGGACTATGGATGATGGATGGATGGATGGATGATGGATGGATGGATGTCTTTGGTTTCCCAGCTCTCCACTAGCTCTGGCCATCCCATGAAGCTCCCACTGACAAAATGAGAATAAATCCACGGTGCTGGTGCTTGGCTTCCCACCAGAGCACTCAAGCTGCCTCCAGACCCAGCATGTACATATCCAAACACCACCAACTTCCAAAGGCTGTTTTTCCTGGCAAGATTTGCCCACCAAGCACCAGCTCCCACAGAGCTCATCTTGAAAACTTCCAACTCTCCCTTCTTTTCTCTTGTGCTCTCTGTCCCAAGGATAACTCTGACTGCACTTCTATTCCCATCCACTAGTGATGTCAGAAGAGCTCAAGCAGCAGCAATTGAATACTAAACAAAAAAAAAAAAAATACTCACTGGGAGTGCAAGAGGCTCCACTTTGCTTGTTTATTCAAGCTTTGTTTGCTTATTTTCTTAAATGAAGCCCAAAGGAGCCCCAGACTGATGGCAGTTTGTGTTGCCTAGAAAGAACATTAACCTTTCCCTCTGAGAGGGAGATCACTTAACAGTTACAGGCAACACACACTTGACTTGGAGAAAATTTAATTTGCCAATTAAAATAATTTGTATACAGAGAAAAAAAGATAAATTAGAATAATACCTTCCCCTCACTTCAGCTTTACTCCTGAATTTCTGACTCCTTCCCCCTCACCCAGAGCCATGCAGCTGGATGGGAACTGTCCTCGGCCTGGAACAGCTCTCTCTGCTGATCCCTCTCACACGTTTTCCCTGTTGTAGTATGGATCCTCTCTATGGGCTGCAGTTGCTATCAGGAGAACCTGCTCCAGCACAGGCTCCTCTCCTCAGGCCACAATGCTGGGAACAGCCACCTGCCCCACCATGGTCTCCCCACAGGCTGGAGGGCAAGCCCTGCTCCAGCATCTGGAGCTCCTCATCCTCCTGCTCTCACCTGGGTGCTCACATGGATTTTTTTTCCCACTTTTCTCCATTATTCAACTTTTTTCCCCTCTTCTGAAGAGGTTTTCACAGAGGCACCCCCAGCTCTCCTGACAGGCTCTGCTGTGCCCTGTGGTGAGGGCTGAGACCATCCCTGTCCGGCACGGGGCATCGCTGGCTCTCAGCCCCTCTGCCAGCTGCATCCACACACTGTCCTTTCAGAGGGAAACTTCTGTCAGATCATGGGCTTTAAGCCTAGAAGGAATCCCATGGAGAAGGCAAACAGACTTTTAAATGACTTGATTAAAAAATATGAGCCAGATACAGCTCAGGTTGTCCCCAGCTGGAGTTAAACCAGGCCATGCCAGGTAGGCTGTGCCCAAAGGAAGCATCATCACAGAATGCAGCTGAATTTAAAATAAAAGAATTCAAACACACAGATTTTTCCTGATAAGAATGGAATTCCATCATGGCAGCAACCACCTTCTGCCTTTTTCACCCAGCCAACAAGAAAAACAAACCCCAGAGACTCAGCAAGTCCAGGTTGTTCAACGCCACATCCAAGTGTGCACCACCAGCACGTGCCAAGTGAGGTGGCTGGGATAACTGGTCCAGGAGATGAAATGGGATTTCCCACTCAGATGTTCTCAAGATTTCCTGCTGCATGGACAGAGAGACTGACTCACAGACACCTCCCTGCCCACTCCCAACACCATGGGCCACCCTTCCTCAAGCCTGCAATTCAATCACACCCTTCAGGCTGCTGTGACTACTTCCAACAGGGGAAAAGTAAAAAATATTTGGGTGGTTTAGAACCTTTTAATAAAATAAGGCAGCTGAGGACAGGAGTGTGAGCTGCATGAAACTCTGCCATAGAACCAAAGGCAAAGGTTACTTGTTTAGGACATCACCACAAGTGGCAGAAAGCAGCTTGGGTGGAAAAGAAACAGCAGAAAAGCAGCTTGGATGGAAAAGAAATGGAGGCTCTGGATCACTGGGACAAAAGGAAGGGATGGGAAAAGTGGCCAATGTGACTGAAGTGTTGTGGGTGCCCTGCTGCAGGTGAACTTCCACACTTCTGTATTGACTTCTCTCTGAGGAGTTATCAAAAGAGTGAGCTCTGGAAACAGGAGATATGGTAGAGAACCACACAAAACAATAAAAATGGAAGGGGAAGTGCTGTAGAATACCAAGAGGAATAAAGCCTGTCTCTGGCATCTCCCCCTTCATCTGCATTTCTCTGACAGAGCTTTACTGTACAGAATGCCCTAAAGAAAACAGGAGAGTTTGAAGGCTGGACCATCCTCCTCTGTTTGCATTCCTCTTGCCTTTCTTTCTCCACACAGCTCTGACATGGAAGGGGCAGAACAAATGCAGTTTTGGCATTGAGCTGTGCAGGCCTGCCCCAGCACGCACAAAGCAAACACAGACATAAGGAATTGGACTGAGAGAAGAACTAAACTACATCACTTTATTTTTTTTTTTTTAAATTCTCAAGAGCTTCCTCTGCAGGTGGATGGTGGGAGGGAGACGTGTGTGTTTCAGATGTTTTGGAGTTCAGAACAGCAAGCCTGAGGGTAAATTGACTTTTTCCCCCTCCTTTTCCTTCCCTAAGTACTGCACTCAAGCAGGAGCCTTCCCATTGCCTTGGCTGCTGGATGAGGTTTGGACAGCAGAAGCCTTAGTCAGGTTACTGAGGTTGTCTTTCTCTTGTTTTGAAAAGTGCTATAGGATTTCTAACACCCACCTAAAGCCAAGCTTTCAAATTACTCCTTTAAACATTATGAAAAAGAACATATTCATAGCTCTTTATAAGATACAGTTGACATAACTCCTTCTCCTGGGGCTGCTGGAGCGAAAAGAGAAATCTGTAGACAGTGATGAAACACTCAGATCCTTTTCCCATATGTTCCCTTATGTCCCACCATGAAAATTCCAGACCAGGGTAAGGGAGCTGTTTATCAGTGGCAGCTCTGGAGCCTTTATGTGCCAGCCCCCAAGTGCACAGACATATAAATCCATCAATGCAAGCATGATAAAAATGATTTTATCTGCTTTTTTAACATTAAAAAAAAACCAACAAAAAAACACCCTCACAGAGGAAATTCAAAATGAAAAACAATCTGTGGAGCATAAAATCAGGCTTCAGAGAGTAAAACAGTATCATTCCTAAAGAATAACATAAGAATTTTCCCTCTTAATGACATCCAAAAGATCACTAACTTCAAGTTCCTGCTTGCTGCTGCAAAGAGCTTCCACAGTAATCGCATGGCTTAGCAACAGCTGCAGCAGAACTGACACACACTGCAGAAACTCTCCCTCCATGCTGCACTCTCAGAGAAAAAGGCAAGCTCCAAACCAAGCCACAGTTGTAATTTATTGCAAAACCCAAAAAAATACACTTAGGGGACAAAAAAAAAAAAACCAAACCAACCCAACTCTTTTTTTTTTTAGGTTTTCAAACCCATAGAAAGCAGCTGTTAAATGACTGTGTTGTGGTCTTGGAAATTCAGAAACTCAGACGTCTGTGTCTCTAAATGCTCAGAGGGTCAGTCTGGGTGGGACTTGGTTTGCAAAGTCAGCTCTGTGCTTTGCAAGGAGCCAACATCCACAACCCACTGTTCAGGGCCTGGCTGAAAACAGTCACTCCTCATCCTCAGCAACACAACAGTCATGGACAGGACCTTCCAAAGGGTCTCATCCTCGTTTATCACCATTTGGACCACTCATCTCCAGAACCATTTGAATCACTTCTCTCCAGAAAGCTGAAAACCTAAACCATGAAAACCAAACACAGCAGAGACCAGTGCAGTTCCTAGAATCTCCTTTTCCCTTTACTGGTCACTTCTTTCAGATGAAAGGCAAACAAAAGCATAAAACTCCTGCAAGAACAGAACATCCATCCTAACAGCAACACAAGGACGAAATGCCAGATGCAGACTAACAGAATGGGTGAGCAAAATAAGCATTTTTTAAAGCTTGATTTACCACAAAGGCACTTGGGTTTGGAATTCAGAGGAAGTCCTAAACACTGGTGACTACAGAAGAAGGACATGAACAGAAGATGCTCTCAAGCCGAAGGTGAGACAAGACCTGGAATGCAAACACTGCAACAAAACTCAATAACAAGGGAGTTTAACTTAGAAAAGTTAAACCTATATTCAGCTATAATCAGCATCTATATTTAAGTAGGTGGTTTTGCATTTCCACAGCTCTGCTGGTATTTCTCCCTGCCCATGTTCTTCCATTCCTCATGCCCAAATTCACTGCCTTGCTAAGGCTGCAGCTGTGCACGGTGGCATTTGACAACAACTTCATCACCTGTTTGGAAAATGCTGCTGAATCAAACACCTTGCCAGAAAACAAGAAAACGTTTCTTTCTAGCAGTGGTGACTTTAAAAAGCCAAATCAAATCCCTGGAGCCGTGCTTGTTCCTGCTCATATATTACAGAGCACCTTAGAGGGAAATTCTCCATTAATCTTGGAAAAATCTGTTTTATAATTTCAAGTACTAGTTTAGTAAATGGAAGAGCCTGCACCTCCACAGTGACATTCACAAAACCCAAGTACTTCTAACGTGAATCTATTCTCTGTTCAGGGGGATGGAACTACAGAATAACATTAAAAGCACAGCATTTGCTACATGAAGTGCTACCTGTTATTTCTGGGGTCCAAAGTGGTTTTGCTGTGCTTTTTAGCTGTTGTTCTAGAAGAGGGTGGTGGGTTTTTTTCCTCTAAGATTCTCATTTACCAAGGGAGCAACAAACCCGTACTTTGTAATGCTGACTTTTTTCCCCTTCAGAAATTCTTGTAACATAAATAGATATTAAATACTTTAAGGCAGATCACTTTATTTAAAATGTCTGTAAATATAAAATGCATTAATAAGGCCTCTTAATGCTTGTTTTGTGGTTTGACAGTAAACGTAATGGCTTACAGAGAGGAGTTAAGTTAATATACCCCTGACCAGTAATGTTCTATTTGCTTAAATGCAAGCATCCAAGCCAAAATTAACATTCTGGTTTCTTTTAGAGGCAGCCTGCCATCCTGCAGTATAGCTGAATAAGCACTGCCTAACATCATGGGGCAAATCCTGTCCCCCAGCTAGCAGCCACCCAAGGCTGACAGGGAGGCAAGAAACAAAGATCCCAAGCACTCAAGAGCCTGGCTAAGGCCTCCCCAAACCACATGATTATCTCCTTGAAATACCTTTTTCTGAACTATCCTTCAGCTTCTTTTCCTGGGATGAAGGTCAGCTTTCATTACACAAATGTAACACCGAAATCCTCTTTGATTTTCCTGAATTGCACCTGGTTTTATCGCCACAGAATAAAGGATTCATGCAATGATGCCATTTATGTGTTTGCCTATTATCATTCCTCTCTATCTTTTGGTCTTGCCAGTCACTCTCAAGCAGTTTCCTGCAGAAGCCTAGAGAATGCTCCTAGGAGCGTGGGAATGTAGGTGGCCAAGGGAGAGACTCTCCCACTGCCCCTCTGAAGGCTGAAAAGCCGAAACATGAATTCAAATCCTATCAGACATCAGAAAAAGCTCACACGAGGGAGCCCCCAGGAGCAATGACCTAACAGTGGGAAGCATTTCAGCTGGACTTGCACCTGAGGAGATGTCACATGAACGTGTTCCTCATCCAAGAGTCCTCTTCCATGTGCTCTCTCTGGTGTCTAATAAAGGGGTGAGCTCACACTACAGCATCAGAACCCAGCTTAAAAGCCCATCAGCCTAATCCATTGGAAACTAACCTTCAATATTTGTTTAATAAATGGGTTTAGAGAACCCAGCCCATCCATGAGAGCCTCTCCACACAGATTTATTCACACCTGGCAAGCTGATGTTGCTGAGATGTACCTCAGCCTGGACAGACAACAGGATTCAAAGCCATCTTTTGTTTGAGACTTGGTCCATCAGTGTGTTCACCCCTAACAATCTTCACAGGCTGAAAAAGCTGCACAACAGAATTCTCCAATGGCACCAGTGAAATCATTGACCTGTTGGCATGAGGATCACCAAAAGTAACTGCAGAGCCACAGTGGAGCCCCAGCAAGTGACAATTGTCAGAGCACACTGGGAGGCAAAATAAGGGTAGAGGAAAGGACACAGAAAAGCAGCTCATTAATGGAAAAGACTAATCA
Organism: Brachypodius melanocephalos; assembly: GCA_013398615.1. NCBI lineage: Eukaryota > Metazoa > Chordata > Aves > Passeriformes > Pycnonotidae > Brachypodius > Brachypodius melanocephalos. Next base: position 2,169,599 of record VZSR01003798.1, on the reverse strand, counting down.
AACTCTCTACCCAGTCAGCCTCCAGGAGGTCTCCCTCACACCAGTGCTGGATGAAGGAACAGAAGACCTCTTAAAAAGCTGTTGTTCCATAGCTGGTTTGTGCTGAGCATCCATCTCTGCATGGGATGCATGACCAGGCAATTACTGTTCAGGACTGTTATTTATTCCCAAGCCAATTTGCTGCTCATAAACACCAACAGAGGCACAGTGAGAAGAATAAGCTGTTCCTGGATATTACAATAGCATGGGCAAAGGAATATGAGCTTCCTCCAAGACTTTCCTGTGCAAATGCAAGAACCCCTGCAGCCTCTGAGCAGAGTTTTCCATGTCTACATCCAATTTAGCCATCACCTCCTTATTGGCACTGCCAACAGCTGAGTGAGCATTCCCTGTGGGAGGCTTTGTGTTCCCTGATCAGCTGAGACAGAAGGCCCCACTACAGGGACAGCTCACAAATTAACACCCACACTTCCCATGAGCCTGCCATTTCCAAAGGTTCCCCTCACCCCCAAAAGATATCCTTAGGATTTCTTAGAAGGATTTTCAAGTCCAACTCCATCAGCTACTCATAGGTATGATCAGCACCACTCCATGCAGCCCTAGAGGTCCTGAGGTGAAAAGAGTGGGATCAGTCAGCAGTCTGGTGATAAGTTTCCCACATTTTCTACATCAAGGGAAGCAGCCATTTCCATTGTGTAAAAATCAGAGAAAAAAGTCATTCTGGACTTAAAGCCAGGTCTTCTGCTGGGAATCAATATGACTGCTGGCTTTAAATGCCTGTAACAATGACCCGTAACTCCTGTGAAACAGAGTTTGGTGTGCCATAGGAATCTTTAGGAACCCAAGGAACACGTCAGACAAGCCCATCTGTCCACTGTGGATTACCCAAGGTAAACCACAGCAGCACCAAAAGCCTGATAGAAAACACCACTCCTGAACCACTATTTCCTAAGTGAAAACCTGCATTTTCAGATTTTAAAAACAGGGTTTTATTGGGGCAAATACCAGGAATAACACAAATGGAGAAGAAGCACATAACACAAGTAAACCAAAACCTTTTCTCGTACCTGAAGGTCAAACCAGCTCTCGATTTCTGCTCTCAAGTCAGCTTTATCCTACCCTGGGTATGTCCTGCTTAACCCTGTTCCCTCTTCTGAGAGTAAAGTGCCCACTTACCATATTCATAACCGTGAGGATGAACCTTTGGGCAGCCTCTGCTCCGTGGTACTGCACCATGTCAGCATCTGCCACCACCAGCGTCTCCACCGTGTACTCGCTGGTGAGGCGAATCGCGTTCCTCCTCTCCCGCCAGTCACTCGTGGACTTCACTTTCTTTGGTCTCTTCTTTTCTGGAAAGTCAAAATACCTTTTAAGGCTGGCAGATCATAATAAAACACTCCCACCCTTTTCAATTCAACATTCTCGTGCATGTTCAGGTTGTAACAACCTTTAAATTGAAGTGTTCTTGGCTGGGTATAGAAGGCACCAAGAGGTTCCATTGCAGGTATTTTGGTGCCTCAGTGCAGAGAGCAGCAGATGATGTGAAAAGAGGGAAGAGGATGGGAAAAAACATAAAGAAAAGGAAAAAAAAAAACTAATTCAGAATGTTAAAGCTAAGTTAAACCTCCCTTCCTCCCAACTAAAGGACTGATGTATTAATAATTTGTCTTTTTCTAAGCTAAAAGCTGAACTGTGTTTCACAGGCAGATGTGCAAAGCAGCTGAGGCATGACCAAAGGAGAAATTAAGTCAGATATGAATTCAAACCTGCTCATTTCACTGCAGCCACAAAGTTGTGTTCACGATTTCAATTGTAAAAATAAAGAAGCAAATGAAGTAATTAAAACAAATTTATTCTTGCAATAAGAAACAAAATTCTAAGATTCACTGAAATTATCTCTGCCTACTGTTCAGCCTGTGATATCCTATGGGTACAATACTGACACTGCTGTTACTATTCACTTTTTCCTGTGGAAAAGGGAACAGAACACGCAAGTCCTGAAACAGCACAAACACAACATCCAGTGCAAAACTGACATGGGACAGACCCTAATGGATGATCAGACAAATCCCTCTTATGTCACACAGCACGTGCTGCTCATTCCCCAGAGCAGAGAATCACTTTTTAATTTTCTCTAGATTTAACCTGAGACCCTCTCTGAGCAAAGCAGCAGGCAGAGCTGAGCTGGTGCTCACTGACCCTGATTTTCCACAGCCTCTTTACCAGCTCCCTGACATAATTCAGCCTGAATTTCTCTTCTTTCCCAGATCATCAGTTTTCCCTGATGGACCCTCCTGCATTCAGGGTGACAAACTCCATCAGCTGCAAGCCCCCCTCAAACGGACTCCCTGCCTTCCCCATTCATGCATTTTCTGCCTTGTCAGTGTGCACATTTCCACACATCCATCCCATCTCCTCATTCCCCGTTTTCTCGCAGTCATTCGGCACAACTCTGCACGTGCTTTTCTGCCCAAGGCATCACCTGTCAACACTTGGTACATATTTTAAACTGAGAAAACAACCATGAAATTTGATTTTTTTTTTAAAAAGAGAGTTTGGAAATATTCCCCTAGGTTGAAAGAGACAGACAGGAGTCTATGGACAAGAAAGAAAAAATGAAAATGTGGGGTGATCATAAATAATGGAAGCTACACGCCAGCAGCAAAGATGAAAATAACCAAGTTTCAAAGCCTGTTTTCACATGGGCTGCAGGACAGCTACAGAAAAAGTGCACAATCATGGCAAAACTGCCCCACAGCAGAGGATATCTATAATAAAAATAAATAAAATTTAAAAGATTGACTATACAAGAAAGAAGGAGAGCTGGATGCACTTTTGATTTGCCAACTATGAGATGGAGATGACTTCAAACTCCAGTGGAACAGCTCACATGTTTGTGTATTATTTTATTCCTTTTATTCTATTTATTTCCCATCCCTCCCTCTGCACAGCAGCACATCTTTAGCTACAGGTGCTCAACATTATCATTTAAATACCAAGGAGAAATCAAAGAAAAAAGAAAAGAAGGTGAATTATTTCAGTAAAAACATTGATATTTTGGGTCTTACTGCTATCAATCAGAATCTTCCTGAAAACAGCAGCATTTCCCCATCAAATTCTTATTTTGGCAATTCCCTAATAAATGTTTCCAGGTGGTATAAATCTCTTACCTGTAGAGAAGTTGTTCTTATGGGGGGCTAAGCCTAGATTCAACTAAGTCTCAGCCTGGCATTGAATGAGCTGTGTAAAAAAGTTTAAGTGGAAGGAAAAAATTGGAGTTCCCTGGGTTTTCACTTGAAAATCTCTTTTTTGGTGGAAAAGAAGACATTTGTGTCAGAGGAGGAACCCACTCTGCTGGACTGGAGGTTGCACTCTGGGGAGAAGAGGTCATGCCATGGTCATCTGCCAGGGTGGTCCCTCCTCCAGAGGCAGATGAAGGAACTGGGACCTCTTTGCAGCTGAACAAAACTCTGCAAAGGTGTGACTTCTGGAGAGCAGCAGCCTAAAGGGACTCCTGGCCAAGGGCTGGGCAGTCTTGGTTCACACACACAGCCTCTGGCCCCCTTTCCTCCTGTGCACTGGCTGCTTTCCACGCAGGGGCTGGGATTAGAGGGTGTGTGTGGAAAAGCAGCACCCCACAGGCTGCCTGGAAATGCAGCCAGAGTGACCTGACAGGGAGAATCCAGGCTCTTGCTCTTACCCTCACCTTTACACCATCCAAGTGTAAATTTACCTGCATTTAAAACAGGCAACAGGACTTGAGGGAACCCACAAAGAGCTCAGGGGGTCACTGCTGGACCCTCCAGAACAGGCACAGCACCACCAGCTACTTAAAAAAGGAGAGGTTTTGCAAGTTTGTAGCTCCTCCATAGGGTAAATTATTTTATCCTTTCTGTCCACTTTCACAGTGGTCTCTCTGTGCATCCTCCTGCCTACCTCAAATGAAAATAATTTTCCAGAATAATTAAGCACATGGAGAAAACAAGGGATTTGTATGGATGAACCATAACAAAGAGAAAGGAAATGCACATGTCCTGTATCACAGATGTCTGATGAAGAGAAAGATCCAAAACCAACGGGAAAAAAATCCTCATTAAGTGCACATAGAGCTCATACCTGAAAGTAAGTCAGTTTTATGGAGGTATCCAAAAAATAAAAATACCCCATCTCTAGAGCCTCACTTCAGAAACAAGCCAGCACAGAGAAGTCTCATTCCTGCCCTGCAAGATTTATGGACCATGGGCAGAGAATCCCTCCATGAGTACATGAAATCCCAAACTAAAATAAACATCAGCCATTAAAACAAGGATTAAATGCTTGGTGGATTCTTTATTTGAACAAACTGATGTTACAAATCTTGTGGTGCAGATGTTAAGTGTTAGTGTGAAGGCATAAGAGGCCATAAACCATGGGCAGGAGCTGTCAGAGGAGTTTACATTGCAGGGAGCACACAGCACATGATTTTAGGAGTCAGGTGTTCCCTGCTTAAGAGGTCAGAGAATTTTGTATGAAATATGAGCTGAAACAGTCAATCTACAATGCAGCATGTACATGCTGCAGGTGACTGGGCACAGGGGACATTACTCCTTGGCCAGTCACTCTCTGACAGTGTGTTATACACTCTATTGGGCCAAAAAATCCTCAAAATTCAGGACTGTGAGGTGAAGGGAGAAGGGTGAAACACTCCCAGATCCTCAGTAAAAAATGGCTGTGACATTGCACAAGTCCCTTAGGTGACTTTCATTTACCCCTGCCTGGCTCATCACCTTCACAGCCACAGGATCATACAGTCCTGCAGTCTTTGAAGTCTCCCTGAGAATGGGAAGAACCAGAGTCCTCACTGTGATCAGAAGCACAACAAGGCTCCTCTGAGGCCTCTGCAGAAAGCTCCTGACGTTCAGTGCTTTTTATGGCAACTCAACAGATGTGCAATTCCAGAGCAACCGCCCCAAATGACCTTTTCCTATTACACACCAAAAGCACTGTCTAGCACTGTCTGGCTTTTGGCAGATTCTTGCTGTAAGCGCAGAGTCTTTTCCTGTTCCTCCTACCTCCCTTCCCACTGTATTTCCCAGACTCATCTACAATCAACCTCTTCTCCTCCAGCCTTCCACTATTTTTTTCCTGCCTAATCTTTCCCTTTGTCATTTTAGCTACCTCATTCTTGTTAAACCCACTGACAGTTTCTGGATGCCGTTCAACAAAAGCCACAAATAAAAGTTAAACTGCAGAATCCTTTCTGCAAGGCCAGATTCCTCCTTAGAAGCTCTTTTCTACTGCTGCCTTAAAAACCCTCTCCAGCTCTTCCTCAGGAGCCCTTTGCTCCCTTCCCTCCTCCCACAACCCCTCTAACACCTCCACATACCCTCGATGGAGGGCAAGCTCTGTTTTACCATGTCCTGTTATTTCAGCAGCATAAAAAGGAAGAGAGGGTATCCAAGTGGAGCAAGCAGCTAAAATTAATTCTCCCTGAGCCCCAGGAGTTTCCAGAGAACCTCTGACTGGTACTCACATTAGGCAGGTTTTATTAGCTTCACCTAAAAGTAAAAATCATCACCTCTCCAAAGCAAAACAGAAAGAAAAGGGAAATCCCACAAACAAACCAAGCATGGAAATTAAAGAAAGGAACTCCTTGAGGTGTATTCTTACTACTCCACCTAAAACCCTCAGAGGGACAGGATGCCACAAAATATCCCTGGTACATTCAGCAGGATGGAAGCACCTCTCAAAAGGTGATTAATCCCAGATATGGAGCTCCTTTGCCTCTGCCAGGATGCAGCACAAGAATTATCTCTGTGCCCTGGCCTGTTACATCTCCACCAAAACTTTGGAATTTCAGATTTACCACAGCCAGCTGATGCCAGTGAGATACCTGAAGTTCAGGAATTACAAATGGTTGCTCACTGAAAGAACAGCTGATTACAGACTCAGAGCTGTCCTCTCATTTTTAACGCCCTGTCCTACAAAACTGCATCTCCAATTTCTCTCTGACCAGAATGCCAGACAAAATCAGGCATCAACCACTAGGAAAAATTATTGCAGAGCAGAATGATCCATTATTCCCTAACTCACCTTCCAAAAATGGTTTTGTTTTGCTTTGGGGTTTTTTTTTGTTTATTATTTTTCTCCCAAACAGCCACTTTCATACCAAATCACAAGTTCATGACTATTTCTCTGGCACAGCAGCAAACAAGAACTTGAGACAGAAGTCATGAACTCTTGAGCTGCATCTCAAAACACCACGGATATTTTAGTGCAAGGATTGTTATCCAAGTTAGTCTGTGGCTTGGACACATCAGTTAAAACCTTATTCTTCTACAAAACAAACTCAGTCATCAGCACAACTCATCAGGACTTTGTTTTAACGGCAGATCTGTGAGAGGACAAGATAAGCACTGTGATCTCTGCTCAATGGTTCAATTTGTCACCAGGATTCAAAGATTCCCACCCCCTGGATGATGGGCACCCAAATCCCATGGAAAGGATACTTTCCTGGTGGCACAACCAAGGATCCATAAACAAAACAATTTAGTGGTACAGGAGCAGGCACAGTGAGCGTGGCTTGAGCTATGGACAGTGATAACATGGAAGAAGAAAGACACCTCAAAGATCAGCAATCAATCTACCTCAGTCAAGGAACCATCTCTCTGCTTTTCTAGCAAGAATGACCATGGAATATCCATGAACATCCCAAGATAAGGACAGTGGACACTGTCAATTGAGCTCATCACCACCTGCCAGGCTGGATTTCACTGGGTTCCAATGGCTATGTGTATTTACACTTCCTTTTTGTGTCTCTTCTTCACCCTGACAGCAGAGGAAGAAGAACCTGGAGTCCCTCACACTCCTCATGATCCACACTGAGGGAATCATCCAGAACAGACCTGCAGTAAAGCCTCATTGCCACACTTCTGAGCATCAGACTGCTCCAGGAGGAAACAATCACAGGCTTGCAGGAAAAACCCAGACTCCCCATTTGGAAGAGAAGGGACCTGGAAAAACCAAGGGATTTATCCACAGAAGTGAGACACACTCCCATGGGCAAAGTGCTGAATTCCTGATGCAGGGAATCCTCCTGTGCTTGCAAACACTTAATCACATTACATCTTCTGTGGAGCCCATTGTTGAAATCCTGCTTTAATTCTCCAACAGCCGCTTCCTAATATGGACTAATACAGGTTGCATTACATTTCTCTATTTTTAGTGCACATGTTTTTGGCCATAACAACTGCTCTTTCAGGCCAAGTCAAACCTGCAGAGAAAACACAGCTAAGAGACAATGATTAAAGATGGGGAAATGCAACGTAGCAGTAACATGTGTTTAAGATTTATACCTGTTCAGGGAAAGCCTTCCCTACATTTGATACCTGCACACCAGCACTTACTTAAATCATTACCAGCTTTGATAAATTGTTAAAACAGGTTGCAAAGTAACTATGCAGAGAAGTGACACGTTGTTATTTTGTGAATTAAAACACTGATCTTCCTGTTATTTCATTGTATGTGCAGCACACTTGCATTAAAGGAAAACTGGTTCATTTAAACTGACAAAAGGGTTTAAAGCAAACCCACATTTAAGAGTAATTTATGAGGTATCATAAACATGAAATAACAACCTTCCCTCCAAAGACAAGCTGCTCTCTCTCATGCTCCTGCACCAAATTTTCATCAAATCCTGTCTATGTAAGGAGACTTTAATACATCACTGGAGACCTTTGAAGAAGTTGTAACAGAACTTACTTCTCCCAATGAAACAGGAAGTTTTATGATATGGTTAGAGGAGATTCCTGTGCTTTCAAAATGTGGTTTGATTCTGTCTTGAACATTGATATTTTCTCAAAATCAAGAAAAACTGAAAAAGTTTTCCCATCCGCAGACTCTGATGGCAAAGAAAACATCCAAAATATGTGTCCAAATCTCAGTAAATAGTTCAACTGCTGCTGTTCCATGATAGTTTAAAAAACTAATCCATTTACTGCAGCTGAGGCTGGGGTGGATATTGTCACATGGAAACAGTTTTATTCTATGTCACAAGGTCACAGACACAGGGCAGTGAAAGAAGCTCTGTCTCAGGGGCTGGCCATTGCAAAAATCATGTATGATGACTCAAGGGGGGAGATCTTTCTCTCCTGCAGGGCAATTCTTACTTTTATGTATTAAAACCTGCAAATAAAAGTCCCTTTGACTTCACTCTCTCCATAGCAAACACACTTCTCCAGGATCTTTGACAAGAAAGTTGTCAGAGCCTGTCTTTCAAATGAGAGCAGGGTGTGACAGGAGCTTTGTGCAGATGCTGCCCAGTGTCCAGAGATGAGAAGTGTTTCCCATCACTGCTGTGAGGCTGTTTCCCATGTTCCTCACGACTCCCTGCTCCAGAGCAAGTGAAACCCAACCTTCCCTTCCTTCCCCCTCAGTGCATGTGCACCTGGAAACCTTTTAATAGGTTTTCTGTTTGCCTCACAGGGGCTCATGTTCATGCCTGAGCAGAAATGTGCATTGTGACTTGAACTCTCTCTCCTGCTGGATGACAGGTGATAAAAATAAAACATATTCACATATCATATGACTAACAATAGCACCTGGCCCACGGTGATGGGATCCCTCCTCTGCTGCTGGAGCACTTTGGAATTTAAACAAAGGAATTAAAACATCGGCCCTGGGATTTTTTTTAACCCATTAGCAGACACTTTCAGGTTCAAATCTCAAGGATCCAGTCATGCAAAACCTTAAGTACTTTCCCATTCTTGACTACAGCCAGATTAATCCTCTTATATAGATTATTCCAGGAGAAATTTGGCTCCCACAAAGTTCTCCTGCAGACCTAAAAATAATTTTGAGTGCTGCAGGACATGCAACACCACTCAGACTAAAGGAATTGGTTTAGAAGTTTTAACCACCCCTTATCAAACCAGCCTGATGGCATTACCTGGCCCCAAGCCACTTTCCCTCTCCCAAGGCTGGGGTCTGCAGGGAGAGCACCACATTTCTGGGTGGAACAGAAGAAATGTTCTTGTGAACCAAAGGCAATGCCCTTGGAAAGCTGCGCTCTCTCTCCCCCCAGCAGCACTTCCTAATTAACTTCATTTTGCTTTCTCAAAGTGCTTTCCTGCTCCTCCTCCAAATCCTCACACATTAAATCATCAAGCACCTTTGTTTTACAAATAATTAAGCTCATATATCACAGGAAATTTGCCATTCAGCAATTTAGCCCTGTTGAATTTTTTATGACATGATCAGTAATTAGCATTAAAAATTCAGCTGATGCTTTGTAATTTGATTCCCAAATAACCCCAGATTATGCCAGCTACCTCTGAATTACAGAATTTTAAGAAGAAAATACATATAGAGGTGGTTCTTGTGAATTCAGAAAATACAAGAACAGCACTAAAGGACTGGAAAATGCCCAAGCATGGCAGTTCTGTGCCCTTGAAAAATACTCATTTTATACTGTATTTACACAGCCCTGTCTTTTTCTGTCTGTGTCATTCCACAATACAGGGTTTGTATCTAAAATGTCTGGCATAGAAATATCCCCATGTATTTACAACCTCCAACCTTTCCTGCCAAGTTTTAGCCTGGGTGAGCCAAATTTTAAGCCAGTGGAAAACAATCTCTAGTACAAATCTGACCAGTCCATGTTGGTGAGTATCACTGTAAAGAGATTTTTTCCCAGGAGAAATTTCAGCAGCGCATCCCTAGATGGTCACTTCCACACAGTCTTATTAGAAATGGATCTTTTGTGTGTCAGACAGGATTGATTTTTGTTTCTAAACTCCTTGTGCACAAAAGTTAATCCAAAGCAGACAGGAGGCAAATTAGGTCATTAACATGCTGAGCCTATTAACAGCCACGAATTACATTTGTGTCCCTCAACAATGACAAACATCCAGGGGTCTGCCTTTAAGTGGGAAAGCCCACAAGCAACTGCATTATTTTAGGACAGGGCTACTGCCAAGCAGCACTGCAGGGGCTTGGCTCCCTTCTCAGCACAGCAGAAGGAATCAGCACCCAAGGGATAGGAATTCTCTTCCAAGCTGTAGCAGTGGGTCCCCAGGAGCCTTCAGGAAGCAGGAGGTGCCACTGGAAATACTCTTTTTTTCAGTGTCTTCTTTCAGGATCTTCATGCTCACTCAGCTCCTCTTTCCCTTTATGATCCCATGTCATTATCACCCAGTGTCTCCCCAGTTTCCTTCCTTTAGTCCCTCTTCTCAGGGAGGGAATTCCAGTTCTGGTAAGGACAGGGAGCATCCTGCCCCTAGAAAAAAAGGCCAAAAGGTTCAGTGGCCAAAGGGTGAGGCTGATTTCCTCGACTGATTCTGGTTCAATTCAGATTTTAACTAATGGCTGTCTCATTTTACAGTGTAAGAATTCTGAAATGCATTTTCTGTGACCACAGGGCTGCAGCACCTATGGAACTTGGCTGGGTAATCAGAGTGGTGCTGAATTCTGATGTTTTCTCTGAAAAGAGACATAAGGGATCTGTAAATGTAACCAGATCCAAGATTTCATTCTTAGAGAATCAGAAAGAAGATTGGCTTAGTCTGAACCCCTGAGAATGATAAACCTGCTGAACTATTACGAGCTCAGCTCCACACAGGAGAAAATAAAGGTCCTGGCTGCAGGATCTACCAGCAGCACTGCCAGGGAGGACAGAGCTCAGAAGCAGGCACAGGTTGTTTTGCTGGTGCACAGGTCTGGTTAAACAAAAACTGAGACACAAAGCCTTACATGCAAACTTCAGGTTCCTGGCTGCCTGTTCCAGAGAGCTCTTCCACTGCTGTTCCCACAAGGAAGCTTTTTGTGTCTCCTGTTGCTGCCACATCCTTCCATGTCCAACAGCAGCCCCTGTCCCTGAGCACTCAGCTCTTCCCACACCACTGATCCTCACTCCTGTACCCAGAAAATCTCCCAGCCCTGCTCCCCATTTTGCCCCTTTTGGCAGCCCAGCAGCAGAACCCACTGTTCCATTTATGCTATCCATCCAGGAGAAGGCAGGAGAGGAATGAAAGGAACAGAAAATATAGGGACACTGCAGCCTAATGAAGAGATTTCACAGAGTTCATAAAAAATACCCCCTCTGCAACACACCCAGAGAGAATTCCAGAAAGGACAAAATTGAGTTGCTCCAAAGAAGCAAAAAAAAAAGTAGTTTGTACCAGCTGGCAATTTGACTGTGTGGCTTTGAAAGCGGGAGAAGGAGAAGACAGGACATGATCAATGAACAGAGTTGGCCATTTTCTCCTGAAAAATCATAGCAAATTACAATATATTATATGACAGCTGTTTTATCATATAGAGCTTAAGTTTGATGAGTCAAACAGCAGATAGAAAAGCAAACTCAAGCTCCTAGTTTAAAAAAAAAAATCATGTTGCTGAACTACATCTGGTAGTTCCAAACGCACACAAGCCCTTACAAAAGCAATTAAAAGCCATAAAATAATAGCAAGTCTGCTCAGTTGACCCTGATATGGATTGTTTGCTCTGCTAGACAGAAGTAAGAATGATGGCATGAGAAGCTGAAAAAGAAAGCACATTGTTTGTGCATCTCTTCCATCTTCAGATATCCCTTTATCCTATTATGAGCTGGATCCCTGGAGTTGCACTCCACAGATGATACTTCTGACCAGATTGTATCAAAGCAGCTGAAGTGATGTTTTCCACACTCTGGGATGTGAGGATCACCATTCCACCCCTGCCTGCTCAGCACAACTCCAGTGGAAAGGTGAAATGGAAGAGCCCCCATCAACACTGACTTCAGTTAAAAAATCCTGAACCTCTGCTAAAAACCCAGTGAATCCCTCCCTGAGCAGTGTTCACACTGCAAGATTAGAGCAGAATTTATCATCTCACAAGTTCAGCGTTTCAGCACGCACAACTTCATGTCTGTGATGTGACTCCCGTCTGAAGCAGCAACAGGATCCACTCACACTCGCCATCCTTCCCCAGCTCCAGCTGCCCAAGCACCAGAATTACAAAATACAAACAGAATTCCCATGGCTGCTCTCTGGAGCCACTCCGAGCTCACCTGCTACAACCTTGCAGTGCTCCTCAGGGCCCTGTGGCTTGCTGGGATGGCCGGGTTTCATGGATCGTCTCCTCCTGATGAAATGTTCCTTCCCACTGAACGAGGTCTCAGATGCATTCACAGGCTGGATCAGCAGCTGCTCTGATCCAAGCTGGATGTAGCCAACCTGTGCATAAAACAGAACAAAAAGCCCCATCAGTTTGGTACCCAAACCTTGTCTATCCAGCCTGGTCTGAAACCCAGGTCATTTCACCACAGTTATTTGCAGTGTGAGGAAATGATGTGGTTGTGTCCAGCCTGTCTAATACAGACTAAAAAACTTCATCTGCTTCTCTTATTTACTTTTTTATATCACTGAGCACTATTTAGAAGCAATGCACTGAACATGCACAAAGGAAAGGTGGGGATTCCTGTCAAAACTTTTGCTTTCCCTTCCTCCTCTCCCTCCAGACAAACATGTGTGTATTACGAGATGCTCAGCTCACATGAGGACAAATAAATCCTGTTAACAGGAATCCCTTCAAAATCACCTCTCCAACTGCCAGGATTGCCCTGCTATTGAATGACATTTACTATTTCAGAGCATAAAGGTGACACTGCCTGTCCCTGTGTGTACCACCCTCACCAGGAACACTGAGTAAACTGATGCAAGCGTGACTTGCAGAGCCACACGCATTTTTTGGGATCAAAATTACTTCCTGACTACATTAAGGGCCACACAAGTCAGCTCTGCTCTCCCTGCAATCCACGGGTTGGGTTTCAGAGGTGAAGTCACGAATGGACTGTTGCACTGTCCCACTTTCGGGATTTTCCACCATCCCTGGAATAAGTGACACTAGGAAGGCAAAGACCCTGCCTAAATTACTCCACAGGGTCCAGGTCAGAGCACTAAATCCCTGCCTTCCTTGCACCAAGTCCAGACCTTACACCAGGGCTGGCAAGAACACCTTTGGAAGCCAGCTTCTGCCCCAGGAGAGCCCTCCCCTGCTCACAACCCAGAGCTTTTATGCTTTTTCCACTCCTTTTCTGGCATGAAAAGAAGAGAGTGGAAGCAAAGCTATCACCTTAAAACTTAACAAAGCCTCCAGGTTTAGTAATCGACACCGAGGTTGTAACCCTTTGCACAAAGTGAGTATTTACAATGAGGGGTTCTTACTTTTCATTGTACTAATCCAGTGACCATTTATATTGCAATTAAAACTCTCAAAGCACAGCTCTGCCATGTACCTCCCCCTTGAAAGAAGCCTTGAGGTCTGATTTAACTTCTGTTAACAACACAAGGGTTCATCTGGTCTGCCAGGATTGTGCACCTGAGAGGTAAAGGTGCTTCCAGAGAGCTCCAACACCCATCCTAAACATAAAAAGAGAGGCCAGACTCTTCTGGTCCCCCCCTCCCCACGTTCTGTGCCAGCCAGGCAACTCTCCAAAGAAATGCTCTGCACGTACATCCAAATGCTGTATGTTCAACAGCTGACTGCACTAACATGATTTATAATATACATTACATACATGCTGTATATTGTACATTTCCACACCTCCCTGCCAAATTCGGTCCTCACGTACACCCAGGAAATCCCTTTGGCCCAGTATTTCCAGCAAGAGGAATTTCTGCTAGCAGAAATGAGAGCTCTCCTCCTTTGACAGCCACGCAGACTGAACAGCATTCAAGGGAAATCAGGGTGTCTCAGAAAGGGTCACTGATTTCCAAAGAGTGCTTGGACAAAAATAAAACCGTACAATTTGGTGTCTCCACTGGCCATGGCTGCAAAGCACAGCAGAGACAATCAGCCCCCTGTCTCTGAGGAGACAAGAGACACCTCTCTGGGAGCCTTCCAAAAGAGATCTTGCTCTTGGGGCAGGGGAATGGCTCAAGGATAAAATGCCTTGGCACTTCTATATAAAGAGAAAACCCAACATTATTCCTAGGCCCTACAGAATGCTCACCAGTATTCAAGACCCACTCTGCCCTGGCGTGTCCAAAGGGCTGCCTTTTCACTTGAATCACAAGTTGGGCTTTGTCAGAATTGCTTCAGAGACACCAAAAGCTCTGGTGACTTGTTCTTCCAGCCTCCTTTACGATGTTCTCCACTACTTCCCCTCCTTGTTCCAACCTTCCAGCTGGGAGGTAGCCCCAGCCCCCCTTTTAAATATAGGTTTTAATTATTTAGAAGAAAGGTTGTAAATCTGGTGCCATGGTACTAAAAGCCACTCCAGAGCTCCTGACAGACTGCCAACCATTTCAGCTGGTGCCAAAAATATGTAAGAAGAAGTCAGTTTCATCACCACCCTACATTATCCCAATTTTCTGGCATCAAGAGTGAAAATAATTTAAACCATTGGAAAAGACTTATGTTTCACATTTGCTGTGGAATTGTGAAACCTATGGAGAGAAAGAGCCATGAGTCTTCACCCTGGAATATGTTGGGAAACATCTCAAGCTCAATCTGACAAGGCAAATAGAGTTTCAAGCAGGAAAGGTTTGCAGGATTGGGCCTGTAAAGTATTGCTTAAAAATTCCTCCAGATTTGCCAGTTGGGTCCTGAAGAGTCCCCAAACCTGTTGGCCCAGAGAAGATCTTTTGGACCCTGTAACTTGAATAGTCTGGTCATTATTTTGCTTTTTCCATAAGAAATGCATTCCTCATTTGCATCCCTCGAATCCTCCAGATCCTGCCCTGTGCTGATCCCAGCATGAGATATCAGACATCAGCCTTGGACAAAAGCTCTGGGCTTTTCCTCTCTTGTCTGTTCGAGTTCAGGGACTGCAGAAGGCTTTGGATTTTGAAGGTAAGGAGTGAAACAGAAGAGCATGTAACCCTCTGAGCTACTTTTCCCACATCTCTGGAAATCATTCCAATTAAGTGAAGTGCTTTGGATCGGCCAGTTCCCATTTCCTTGGGGATATCAAAAGCTGGGATACTCCCTCTCATCCTTCTCTCCCTGTGTGTCCAGGACCTGCTGCTGTGTCAGATCCTGGGATTGCTGAATTTTGGGAAAAGCAGCTGCTGCTCAACCCCACCATCCTGGAGGACCTGATACATAGGAACCCAAAAATCCAGTGGAGTGCAGGAGTTCACCATCACCTGCATTAATTTTACAGTTGGTATGACCAGACCATGCTGACAGAATCCTGCAGCTCCACTAACAGGAAAGGCTGGAATGATTTCAGCCTCCAAAGGCAGACTAAAACAAGCTGATTAAAACAAACAATAATCCACACTTCCCACTACAGCCCCACTCACCACTGCGCTTAACAGCGGCAAGATCTTTCACATTCAGGATATTTCATATCCTTATTTTAGACGTCAGCTCAACACTGCTCACCGCCAAAACATTCCCACGTGCTCTTACCCAGGGTTTCACACACACAGTGGTCACTCAAGCAACCTGCTCACTCTCTGTTCTACTCTTGTACTACCAGTAGTTCCCTGCTCTGCTACAAATCACCTTCCAGGGCAGCTTTTCTTGGGCTAAATGACAGCAGGGAAAGGAGGAAGGTCCTCACACAGTGTCACTGGAATGACAGAGGTAACACAGCCTTTGTATGACCCCATCCTGCCTCCTTGGCTTCACTGCTCTGTCCCCATGCCCTGGTAGTGCTGGTGGAGCTACTGCAGCTCCAGGGCTTGCTCAGAACAGGGATCCAAATTCTCAGTGTTCTCAGCACATGGTTCTCGACCTTCCCACATGTTAGTACTCTCCAACAGTTACACTGTTTTTCCAGCCCTTTTTATTTTCACAACATCTTTGAAGGAGATCTGTGAAATGCTGAATCTTTAACAGATTTTTCTCTTGCTCCTAAGTGTTCATTAGTTACATACATTCGAACACGCTGAAAAGAGAACAGATTTAAACATCTGACAAATTCCATCCCCTTCTCAATTTCTCAACTGTTACACTGTAAATCGTTGTTTAACCATTTCCTCAAAGTTAAAAGGAAGTTAATGTTTAAAGTGAAGAACAAAACAACCCACAAATACAGTTTAATAAACTTCATGTGGGTTTTAGTCCCACCCTTATTAACCATGTTTCAGCTTTGGTTGGTTATTATTTAAAAGTGCAATTCAAGCAAACTGAAAAGAAGAGCTTTAAATTAAGTCTTGTTCATTTCAGATTTTTTCTCAGTTCTGAGAGCAGACCATACCCAGGAATATCTGTCCTGGCCTCCAACTCTGCTAAACAAGGAAACCCCAATATGTTCTCCCTCTTGCCCACTGTGGAAGAGGAAAGAAAATCCCAGCACAAGGAAACCCAGCACAGTAATTTTAAGAGGTTTAACTTTTCAGCTCATGGCCCAGCTATGGATGAATGCCAGACAGCTCCTCTGGCAGACAGGAGAGTTCAGCGGAGCTGAAGGTTTCCTCAGGGGAAATTGTATCATCTTATAATCCCCACAGCCTGCTCTGCCCTGCTTCCCACAGCAGCAGAGGCTCCCGAGTCACCTGAAGGGCAGCACCGCCCCGGTGCACACAGGAAACTCTTCACTGGCAGGGATGGAGCCACCGAGCTGCAGCATCTGCTCTGACCCAGGCACCACCTCCCTCCGCAGTGAATGAAGGAAGGCAAACTCCTCCAGAGGGGCAATTCACCAGCCTAAGGTACCTGTGGCACAGGATGAACCATCAGGGCAGTGCTCATCTTTATCACTCACTCGCCCCTGGATAACCAGGCTGGTCTAAACCTGACAGACTGCGGCCTCGTCTGCACCCTTGTTCCTCTTTTTCCCAAGGACAGAGCAGATTTGCTGCTTTATCAGGAGTCCTTGGAGTTACTGCTCATTCCCTGGAGGCTGCAGTCCAACCCACTCATGACCCTCTTAAAACTGTAACTGTTTCCAAAATGTAGGTACAAGAAATATGGAAAGTCTACACCTGCTGTAAGGAGCTGCTGCAGTCCAGCACTTCAGCATGCGACAGTGACTCAACTGTGGCCTTACAAAGCTGGAACTTTCCAAAAAACAAAGTTCCTGTACTGGCTGCTGTCTTCTAGTGATGGTCCCAGAGGCTGCAGAAGCGCCTGTGAGTGCCCAGCACCAGGGCAGGACAGTGCAGCCCTGAGGTGTGGCCAGAATCCCAGTGTTGGCACAGCTGCCCTCCCCAGAGGATGGTGCTGCCAAGGGGAAAGCAGCAGCACTCTCCAGGAACAGGGAGCCTCCTGCCTGTGTTGAATTCCCAGCTTGCCACAAGGAACAGGAGGGCTGGAGCATCCTTACATGAGTACTTCAGCTGTACCTAAATGGTGAGACCTTGGGTAGAGCAGTCCTTACCTCACTGTGACCTCACACAGCTCCAGGAGCACGGCCACCCTTCCCAAAACAGGAAACTACAGCAGCCACACACTGGTTAACAGCAGCATCTGTGAGCAGAGCTGAAAAACCAGACCCCAACCTTCAGATGCCACACTGGGAATCTGATATCATCACCAGGAAACAATTGCTCAGTCTGGCTGCAGCTCAGTTTTCATGCCACTGTGTCAGGGATTTTGTTTTTACTAGAACTCCACTTGCCCTGATCATTTTATATCACTTTTTGTATGATTTATGGCATGGCTGAGAATATGATTACAGCAAGGCCTGAGCCAGCTGGAGATCAGGACACAGCATCACTGCCCACTCTACTGCTTAGCAACCAGCTTTTCTGAAGGAGATGCCCTGATCACCCAGTTAGAATCCAATGAGCATTCCCCTGCTGGAACTTTCAGGAAACCCCCCACTGCAGCACTGGAATTGCTCAGCAGACAAATGCCAGCACAAACAGGCTGCAAGGTTTCCACTACCAAGGTCTTTCCTCTAGCCCAGCAGGTCTGGCCCATGTCCCACCTGTGAAGTACTGCTGAGGGCAAAGCCTTATTCTTTCTGCAGCAAAGAGGGCTCAAGGAAGCAATGGGAAAAAAATTTAAAAGTGATGGTCTTAGTATTTTAAGCTGGCAGACTAGAAAGCAAAAGATTTTGGGCTCTAGAGTCACTTGCTCTCAGTTCAATTCATGGCAGACTAAAGACTTCTTAGACCATTTGGGGCAAACTTTTGATTCCTCTGATCCCAGAAAACATCTTACCACTAAATTGCACAGCTTTCACTACAGGTATGCTGCTTTAGTGTGGCCACTGCAAAAGGCTGTGTGAGCACTGAAAACAGCCTAAAATGTGAGATGTTTCATTTTTAAAGACAGACTTGGTCCACTTAGCTAGCATAAGAAAGTTCATCTACATAGTGTAATGGATTATTTCAATTAAACCATTTCAATAATTAGTGAGGTTCATCTTAAGTTTAGTTTCATCCATCTGAAGTTCAGGCTCATCCTCAAAACACTGGAGTTTTCTGTTCTCTAGTTTTGAGCTCACAAGGGTGTTAAAAACCTTAACTCACTCAAATGTACCATGTACCTGCCTGTGGCCCTTTCCCATTCCTGGTGATTATCTGAATGAAGAGGATGGATGGATTCCTCTGATAGGAAAGGGGTATCCCAACATGCACAAACACCTCTCCTTCAACACATCTGCTCTCACCACTCTCAGCACTCCCAGGACCAGGTGCACAGGCAAAGGCAAGCAGAGCTTTACCAACACTGTCACTAACATGGGGCTTTGGTGTCCAAGAGGTGGCACAAACCAGCAGCTTTGACAATGATCCCAGGTTGATCCAGCTCAGTTATGTCAATTTAGCCATTGCTTAGAATTCCCATGATCCAAACAGGTACTGCAATATCGCTGTTTACTTCTGCTGAGTAGTGAGCAAAGCCTAGCTAGTCTTGTCTCTTTTACAGCTTTTCTACTGGGAATTTTGCCAAGCTTTTTCACCCCCTCCTCCATCCCCTGATCTCAGGCAGTTAATACCGTGCCTACAACTACATTCCTCTTTTTTTTTTAAAGGATCCTCCTCTGCTTGTTTGTGCTTTCCAGCTTTGGAAGTCCAGCAAGATTAACAAAACATGCTTGGTGACAAAAGCCTAGAGCTGTTAGTGATTTAAGGCTTGAACCAGAGATATTAGTTTTAAGCTTCCCTCGGTGAACTCAGCTCAACTTCCAGTGCCACTAAGACCTCACTCAGCATCTCTGTTTGTTGGGTTTTTTTTAATCCTGAGGCACAGCGCCCTCAAATGGCTCCGGAACGAAGGCTGGAGCCCCGAGGGCAGAGCACAAACTGCTTCTCACTACGGTTTAAGGATAAATCTCCATCATCAGGTCTGTTCTGACAGGCACACTTTTCAGGACCATCTGCTGGGAATCACTGCCTAATGCCCCACTGACTTCCTGAAGCACTTTCAAGTTATCAACAGTAATTGCAAACTACTCAATGTCGTAAGCACCTCAAGTCTCCACCCCCGAGAAACTTTCTGTCGCACACAAGATCACCTGCTCCTACCAGGATGCTCAGAGGAGAGCCAGGCTCTGCAGAGTCACCTGAAACTACAGCCTCGGGCAGAGAAATCTTGACACTTGTGGTGGGAAAAGCACCCCTGAGTGGGATGCTCCTCTGACCATGCTGGAGCACTGGCTGCTCCCTGACCACAGCTCCCAGTGAACACCCCAACACCGAGAGCAGGAGCCTGGGAAGTGCCAGCTGCAGAGCTGCCACAGGATCAAGCCAGGATGGCACCAAATCACTCCCAGTGAGACTCAGCCACCTGTCCCGTGGCTGGGGGACAGTGACACAAGATGTCCACCACGACGCTCCTCCACAGCACCCTCGGGTTCTGCCACTCACCCACAGTGGAACCGCAGGGCCTGAGGCCCCTCAGGGATGGCTGAGGCAGCTCCACAGTGGAGAGCCAGGGCGAGCAGAACACCCACCATGGGACAGCGTCTGTGCTCGGCAGGGCCCGGGAGGTGAGGGAACAGGAAGGTCACCTTGCTGAGGGCAGGTGAAGCACAGGCATCCCGCCTCATTGGGCTAACAGTACCAGGCCACGAAGGGGAGCAGGATGGGATGGCAGTACCAGCCCTGAGGAGGGGAGCGGGGCGGGATGGCAGTACCAGCCCTGAGGAGAGCGGGGCGGGATGGCAGTACCAGCCCTGAGGAGGGGAGCGGGGTGGGGTGGCAGTACCAGCCCGGCGCAGGTGCTGAGGGAGGCGAAGGAGTCGCTGCGGTTCAGAGCGTGTCCCGAGTAGAAGCAGAGCCGCTCCCGCGGGGGCCGCCGCGCCTCCCCGCGCCGCCGCTCCACCGCGAAGCCCCGGGCCAGGAAGCGCAGGTCGCGGCGGAGGTGCAGGTACAGCTCGGCGCCGGCGGCGGGCAGGCGGAGCAGCACGGCCTCCTCCTCCTCCGCCGCTGCCCGCCGGCGCCGGGGGCCGCCGCGATCCCCTCCGGGCGGCAGCAGGTGGATCTTCTCCAGCGGCACTCGCTCCGGGATCACCACTTCCAGCTCCGCTCCGCCAGCTGCAGGCGAGAAGGCGAGAGGCTCAGGCGCTCGCACGCCGGAGACGCGGCCCGACGGGGCGGCCGGGGGCTGCGGCACCCCCCGCTCCCCGGGACAGCCCCGCGCTCGGGTTTCAGCGCAGACAGCCCCGCGCTGGAAACGGAACGGGCTGCGCAGACAATGGAGCCAGCGGAGCACGGCGATTTATTTCTCTCTGTATACACATACATTAGAGACAGAAACGTGCAGGGAAGAGAGGAGTAGAGCAAACGCTAAAGCTACTTGTATCATTAAAAAAAAATATATATATAGCTCAGACACAAGCATCGCATTTCACCAACCCCAATAAAAATCTGCAGGGAGAAGGGGAAAAGCAGAGCGAGCCGTAGCAGCAGCCAAGGACAGTCAGCAGCTTTCCACATGGAACGCTACAGCAGCAGCGGGAGGACAGGAAAAGAAAATACAAAAGCCTGGAGAAATTCATCCCGTGGGCTGGGACCGCGGCCACGCAGGGGATGCGGTGCGTGCCCTGCGCTCCGCGCCCGCACCCTGCCACCCGGGGCCGGACTCTGTCAGCACCGCCGGGGAAGGGGAGTCGGGGCGGCGGGGAGCGCTACCTGTGCCGGCGTCCAGTCCGCAGAGCAGCAGGCAGGGCACGACGAGGGGCAGGAGGCAGCCGTCAAACATGGTAGTGCAGCGGCGCAGCCGTAGCGCGCAGAGCGGCAGCAGGAGTGCGGCCCGACTGCGCCCGGCCCGCGCTCGGCACCGGGGATCACCGCGGCGCGCGCCCGGCCACGCCCCCCGCCGCGGCTCCGCGCGCCCATTGGCGGCGACGGCCGCCGGGACACGCCCACCTTTTCCCCATTGGCTGCGCGCCGGCGGAGCCACACGGGGGGAACGCACGTGGGCGCGGTCGGCCGGCAGGGGGCGCCCTCTCCTGCCCCGGCCCGGTGCCTGAGGGAAGCGCGGGGCCACTCCGGGACCCGGTGTCGGTTCGGGACTCGCGAGGCCACCGGGAACATCCCGGCCCGGTCAGGGTCTGACGGGCGGCATCCCGTCGCTGGGCAGCCCCGTCGTGCTTCCTCTGTCTCCCTTTCCTCATCACTGTTTGAATTTAGATACTGCTACAGCAGCTCGCTTGAGAAAGTCACCCATTCCTTTCCCAGTGCCATCCGCAGGACCGGTGCCAGGGCTTGGAAGATCAGGAGAAAAATTAGGTTGGGGATATCACAGAATGGGTTGAGTTGGAAGGCACCACAGAGGGACATGTGGTAAAACCTCCCTGCTCAAGCAGGGTCATCCCAGACCACAGTAGATGGACACACAGAATTTGGCCAATGATCCCACATACTCCTGAAGCACTCATTGCATGGATGAAAATAAGAAACAAGTACATAAAGTTTAAGAGACATATAAACTGATTTTTGCTATCAATTCCCATTTTCACTGAGGTCCTGCAGCCACTGTAGCTCCTTCCCACCTGGCTGAGCCACACCCTGCGTGTCCTCAGCTGTGCAGGGATCAGAGCTCAGCTCGGACGGGCTGTTGAAAGCAGCAGGGTGATTTCCAAGAGCAGAAACGTTTCCGCTGCGTTTGGTGGGCTTTGGATGGGATCCTGTGCTCCTGGCATGGCTGAGTCATGGAAAGCAGTCAAAACCTAACCTGTTAGCAGCTTTAAATTGTGGTGGCCCAGCAGAGCAGCGTCCTAGAGTTTAAACTTCTGCAAAAATCTGCAACTTTGTTCATGAAATTGTAGAAGAATTCAAAGGAAGACCCATAAAAGGGTGTGAATGACTCTGGCAGATCTCCCTGCAGCACTTCCATGAGATTTGTCCAGAGCTGGAGCCGTACTGACAATGGCAATGGCTCTGAGTTGGAAACAAGTGGAATTAGGTTTGGATGCTCATCCCAGGGAGGGCAGGCACTTGTGGGGGGTGCTGGGAAAAGGGCTGTTTGGAGCGGGGAAAAGGACTGGTGAGAGATATGAGCATGTTAATCCCATTCTCTTTCTTCCAGGCATTGAACAGGCAGCAAGAGCCACATCTTAGCGAGGTGCTCCTGTATAAGGAGAAAGGCTGTGTGAGAGCCAGAATCTTGGAGCTGCCTCCAGCTCTTCACCCTGCTGCTGCGCTTTTCCCAGGCATCAAGGGACACCCCATGGCACACCATGTGTGGCACACAGCATCTCAGAAAGACCTGCCCTGCACAGGGCTTCTGCAGCACCTTATGGACACAAAAGCATGTCCCAGCTCCTGCTGTGGCCTCAGGAAAGCCCTTCATCCCTCCAGTGGGGTGGCACGTGGAGGATCTTACCTGTGGTCAGCAACAAGAGCAAAACTGAGAACCTGCAAGCAGCTCCCAGCAGGCAAAATCAGAGTAAGCCAAGACCCATGGCTCAAACTCTTTATTAACATGAGATCGGTGAGATTTAATAGCTCTGTGTTTCCCGCTCTCTCTTTCAAGTCTCACTCCGCTCCTAATAAGAATTTACCAAAGCAAAGGGACTGGCCCAGACCCATTCAAGTGAGACAAAATCTCAGTTTGGGGCTGCCTCGCTCTCTGTCAATAGTGTAACATAACACAGAAAACAAAACCTCAGAGCCTGAATTTCCCTCCTGACCTGTTGTGAACCAATGATTTCAGTGCCTCCCTCCAGGGCCAGGGCTGGCACAGAGTGGGGCAGAGCTCCCCCACAGCTCCTCTACCCGTGGCAATCCTCTGCTCTTGAGAACCACGAGGCAATTTGATTTGTGAGCTGCCAAACCTGGCCTGAGCCCTCAACAGCCACATTTAAACCCAGACCACCAGCTGATTTCATTTGCTAAGGGACTGGAGCTGGTGCCTCCAAAGGGTTTGACAAGGGGGCTTAGATTTGTTTAACTTTTTAGTAGATCCCTTCTCCCACCTTCCAAAGTCCTCTGCCAGAAAAATAATAACAATACAGAGAAAGAATAAATTTAATAGTGTGGGGAAGGAGAGGCACTAATAAAGAGAAGTCTGTAACTTACTGCATGGAAGGATTTGCTCAGTGGCTGGGTTGGCTGGCACAGACTACACTGGGGTAGGGATAATCCCAGTGGAGCATCCCAGACTTCCAGAGTATTCGGACAGGAGCCCACGAGGCCGCAAACCCCAGGACAGGGGCAACATCCCAGGCAGGTTTCAGTGTTGCTAAGGGCTGGAGCCAGAAGCAAGGGACAAGCCCTACAGTGGTACCCACACAACAAAAGAGGAATGTCTTAGGAGCAGCACTGGTGGTTTCCTTGAATCCAAATCCCAGAGTTGAGACAGAGACTCTACTAATTGGACACCATGGGCTTTTCAGAAATGCCTTGAAATTTTTACTGATAAGGATAAGGTGTGTGTGGCAGTAGGGGGCTGTGGTCCTGTTGTGGTGGTTGCATTGCTCCCCTGCTCCCAGCCTGTGGGGAAGGGGGGGTTTCTCCTCTCACCATCACAGAGGTGGATTTGGTCCTGCAGTTCCTAGGATACAAGCCCTCTCCCCCTCTGAAACTGTTGTTGAGGTGGGGTTTTTTTCAATTTTAAATGTACGTCGAGGAAGCCAAGTTTCATGGCCATTATTGCAGAGTTAATAACCCTTTGGAGACTGCAGACATGCGTTATATCCATCTTCCTGAGCAGTCACTTGGCTTACCGCCTGGAAAATGCCAGCATGGGAAGGGTTAACTTGGCCACTGCTCAGCCTTCTCCCCTCTCTCCAGTCACCCTTCTCCAAACCCTTCCTGTCCTGGTCCTCTCCCCGACCTTACAGCGCTGCCCTCCTGCCGGGACACTCCGATGCTTTTCCTGCTCTCTCCGCAGCCTTTGGGAATCGGGAATTCCCTCCCCTCCGGAGGCTGTAGAGCTTGGCCAGGCACGGACCTGGCAGGTGCTGCTGTTACCTGTGCAAATGACCCCCCCAAAGAAGCCGGAGACAGTTTAGTGAGATGTAGGGACCAACAAAAGTTCTTTTGTAACTTGAAACCATCAACCAAATAAATACAAGCAGTTTCAGAGGTGCCAACAGTGGTTTTCTTAGAGACTGGCTTTACATAGGAGCCAGAGGTTCAAGCAAAGCTCTTCTCTGAGTGGAGGATGTTTCAGACTGTGCTGCTTCATGTTGGACTCACTTCTTACAGGTGGTCTCAACAATCTTTAAGGTCTTTTTCAGCCTAAACGATTTTAAGTGGAGTCACCAGCATCTTGTACTGCTCATGCAGCCCTCAGCAGAGGCACTTAGGACGTTTCTCTTTACAGCAGCCTGAATTGTCCCAAGCCTGCAGGGGAAAAACTCCCTCTGGGACACCTCTCTCAAGTCTGGCTCAAAATGGACAGTCTGTTCATGAGCTCCTGGGAATAGAAGAGCAGAAAGAAAAGTGACAGTGACCCTGGAGGTGTCCAGGGACAGAGCTGAGCCACCAGCATCTGTGTCCTCAAGGGAACATGCAGCCTGCTCAGTTTAGCTAAGACCATGGCAAGAGAGCTGTCCTTGTCTTTCTCCTGGCAGGGAACTTTATCCACAGGCTGACAGAGGGTCCCTTTTGTCACAAAGAATTTGCTTTGGCTGAGCTGTGCCTGCCTCACAGTGAGTGCATCACATGACGATTTCCCTGAAGGTCTTCCCTACAAACACTTCCCCCTCACATATCTCCAGGGGGCTCCCAGCTTCACCCAGCTGCAATGGGGGAAAAGACATTGTCTCCAAAAAATACTGAGAAACGAGAAGAAAAATATTCCTGTGGGATAGGGGGCTGAGGAATGGACTCCTGAAGTTCCAGGTTGCTTCACGTCATCCCCACCCTGGTGCCACTGCTGTCTGTGTAAAACCTTCCAGGGTAACTTCGGTGCAGATTTGGAGGGATCAGTTTGCAACAGTGTCAGGACCAGAAATAACTGCACACAGGCCACAGTGGGTGAGAAAAGTCAGGAATATAAAAGAACATTCTCCCAGCTGAGCAACACAATGGAAGGTGTTGGGAGAACCCACTCCCTTGGGGCAGGCAGCACTTAGTGTAGAGAAATCAGAAATATAAGTGCACCACCACCTCCAGGCAGGCCCTGCTGGGATTTTCAGACACAGACAGGACTAGTCCAGGTCAGTTTGGGATCGGGGGCCATGCACAGATATCCATCAGCAGGGCCAGAATGGGCAGCCACACGTCACTCCCCAGGCATGCGGGGACAAACGGACAAAGCAAAGAGCTGCCGTTGTTTGACCCTAAAGTTCAGCCAGGCTTTTTATGGAGTCCAGCGCTGCCACCTCTGATGATGTTATCAGGAACCTGGGAATAGCTGGCACTTTCTTTTGTTATGATTTATGGTTTGTTTGGGTTTTTCCTCTCCTTGCCTCCTGCAATCATGAGATTGATTTCTCATTTAACTCCGTGTTTGACCCCCCCGACAGGCTGGGAAAGTGAGCTTGGAGAAGCCTAGAGGGTTTTTGCTGAGGAGCAAATGAAGAAGTTCGCAACCATTGTTGGGATTGTTTAAGATAATCCTTTTTCAAAAATTATGCTATTGATTCTTTTGTGTGTGTGTGTAAGCAGAATCTCTGAATGCTTGGAGTTGACAATGGCAAAGCCCTTCATGGAGGTACCACCTCTCTGGCAGTGGGAGAACACACAACTGGTGTTCCCCATCTCCCTTCAGTCATCTCCCTTTGTATCCAACACCTGCCTTGGATGAGGATCATCCCCCCAAACTGAATATTTCATATAATGTTCCTCCTTCTCTGTGTATTCCATGCAGCAGGACACAGGGAGCCAGAGGGGGAGATTTGTAAGCCAGGAAGGTGATGCATGGCTTGGAAGAGGTGATGCCAAGGGGATGCACAAGGCACTTCATCCATCTGCATGGATGGCTACTGGAGCCTGGACCAGGTGGTTCAATCCAACTGCACAGACCTAAAGTGGCTGCTCTCCCCAGTGAAAGTACTAATAAGGGAAACTGCCAACTTAAAACACTCTTAATAATGTTTTCCTATTTCTTTAACACCTCTCCCTTGAGCATTCTCTCCTCCCTTCACAGCGTCTTGGCCAATTACCCTTGCAAAACAAACAGAAAACTCAATATCCCCAGGAGCAGGGATTGCAGGGTCAGGGGCCCCATCAGGTGCTGCAGTGGGGGCTCCAAGGTGGGTCAGGCCACAGGAGCAGCTCTCCTGCAGCCAGCAAGGCTCTTTCCCATCCCTGGAAACGTGGCTCGAAAAATATATATGTTAAAGAGACAATATGAGAAATTACAGGCAGTAAAGCAGTGTCAGAGCAGATTTAGCATCCTGTCTTCTCCAGCCCAACCCCAAATCCACCAGGTACAGCATTGGTACCAGGAGAGAAAGCAGGACAGTGCTGCACCTACAGGGAAAGGGCCAGTGGTGACAACCAGGCAGATGCTAGCCCTTGGGACACCAGCACACTGGGCCTCTGGATAGGCACCAAACACTTAATCTCAGTAAAATGTGGGTTTTTTTCCCCGATCCCAGTTTCACAGTCAGAGACCGATCAAGTGGCAATACCAGCTGCATGAATTTTGCACCGCAATATTCAACAGAATTTGTTTTCAGGGGCGAAAAGATGGACAGCAACGCTCCACGGAGCCGTGTCCCGACGGGAGCCGTGTCCTGCTATTGCCACCTCGTGGGGCCTCGCAGCAATGACCAGGTCACCAACAGGGAGGTGGCACGGGAGGGGCCCGGGGCGTTCTCATCGCAGCGCTGGGCTCTCCAAAGGCAGCTGCAGCCAGAACCAGAGGGAAGCAACTCCCCAGTTCACTAAATGCTGTGCATGCCCTGCAGAACTGTCAGGGTTATACAACAGTCCCACCCTCAGGGCAAAGGGGACATGGCTACAGAGTCCTGTTCTCTGCTCGAGTGCCATCCTTGCAGGACCCAAATGGGTAAAAAAGGCTGCAAACACACAACCGCTACCTGACCTTGCTGCCCTTG
Source organism: Brachypodius melanocephalos (assembly GCA_013398615.1). Taxonomy (NCBI): domain Eukaryota; kingdom Metazoa; phylum Chordata; class Aves; order Passeriformes; family Pycnonotidae; genus Brachypodius; species Brachypodius melanocephalos. The sequence goes on along the minus strand of VZSR01003798.1, from coordinate 2,142,280 downwards.
CAATGGGGAAATGTATGACACATTCTTTGGTTGCTGGATAATTTCTCCTTTAAATCAGCAAAGGAACTAGGTAGGATTTGCATGGCCTGATAAGATTTAGCACAACTTGATAAGATTTAGCTCCTGCTTCCCACAGATTCTTATGAAATCCTAGGACTTCTGTTCTGTCTAGAACCCATGACAATGGAGACACTTACCCATAGGTGCAGTAGGAAGGCCTTTCAGCAGCTCTCTCCTCCTCTTTGTTGTAGAAAGCAAAGACACAAATCTTCCAGGAGCTCTTTTAGGACTCCTGGGGACTTCCAGTCAGCCAGGGAAAGCACAAAACCAGCTCTGAGATCCAAGGAGGAGTCGGGTTCACCCAGCAACTGGAGGCGAAGTGTGGGGTCGTTGCCACAGCTGCAGGTCTGCTGGGCTCCACTTGTGGCTGCCCTGGCCCAGCCCCAGCCCAGTCCCTCCCTGTCCCCTCACTCACATACTGGGAACTTCGTAAAGGAGCTTTTCCCAGATCCTCCTGCTTCGCTCCTGCCCTGGGAACTCTTTGGCTGGGCTCAGTCCGAAGCCACCGGAGCTCAGGGAGAAGGAGTTGTCCTGGCTGCAAAGTTCATCTCCAAGTCCAGGCAACGCTGGCTGCTGCTTCTCGGAATGCTGATCTCCGGGATACAGAACTACTGTCTTTTTCCTCCTCCTTCTCTTGGGACTGGTTCCTGCTAATATTGTTACTGCTCTGCTTTGTCATTCTTGGTGATATCCATTCTGTGTTTAAGCCATTGCTGTGTTGCTCCAGCCATTTTTGCTCCCTCTTTTCTCTCTGCTCCCTTCTCTCCCCTGGCTCAGCTGCCCTCTCCTGCTGCACCCACATGCTGAGGCAGTTGTGACAACCACGGCTCCTGTTTTGCCTTTTCCTGGTAAATTTGGCCTTGGATTGTGAGCTTTAACATCAGCAGCCCAGGCACTGCTCAGATCCTGAGCAGGCAGGAGACAGGAAGCAGAATGCTCGCTGGAAGTGAGAATTGTGCCTTGAAGAGGGGAGGACTGCTTTCCCAGCAATGTCTTTCAAAGCATACATGCCCAGCTTGGGAGGATGCAGAGCCGTGCTCAGGTGAGTGTCCTGCAAACAGAAATACTCGTTTTCCAGGGAGGAGATTTTGCTCTGGGCTATAGGAAGAGGAAACTCTAGGGCTGTGCCTTGCTCATGACGGCTGGAGAATGCAGTGCCATGCTGTCCTTGTTGGAACTGGTCACATGAGATCTGAGTCTGATTCTCACCAGTTATCACAGGAAAAACTCCTGTGAATTTCAGTGGAAATTTAATAACTTATTTCCCTGCTCAACTTTAACTTCTTTTAGACCAGCTTCTTTTGTAGTAGGAAAAAATATGAACTTTTCACCACCAGAAACAACTGCCTGGGACCTGTTTCTTCCCACCCGGCTCAAAACAGAGCTCCATGGCTACAAGGCCATGGTTCTTGCACTTCAAAGTCACTGTGGAGAGGGTTTATACTTGTTATTCCACTTAATGTTTCTGACTTTGAAATGATTATGGGGTCTCCTCTGAATGCTTTATGGGGTAACAAAACTCAAAAGAATAGGGCTCATTCCAGCTGAGTAAATAGAAGCTATTTTCATAAATCTTCAGACTATTGGAACATCAACAACATCATCCTGTGTGGGTTGTTATGACCTTCCAGATCCGTGTGTTAGAGCTCAGGCTTGTGCTTTCAGCTTTGTCTTCTGTTATGGTAGAAATTTCAGGTAGCCCCAGAGAGGCTTCTCCAGTCCAGTAACCTCTCAGAGCCCCACTTGAAGCTCTCTGCAGCCAGCCTGGGTGGACATCACACTGCTTTGATCACCTCCTTTTCCTTGGAGGGAGCCCATAAACTGCTGGGGAATCAGGATCAATCATTTCCAGTGATTTTGAGTGAAATCAGCTCCTAGGTACATTTGTGGCTCATGTGCTGCTCCACACCAAAGGTTCCCAGCTCGGAGGCATCCAACAGCCCTGGACCTGCTCTGGAGCTCTCACACCTGGGCTGCATCCATGTGCTCAGCATGGACTGTCATTGCTGGTGATCTGCTGCTCTTCAAACCCACAGCTGGGGGAAGTGCCTGTGGAGATGGTGTTTTTCTTCCAAATTCAGCAACTTTTTTTTAAAATTCTTCACAGTTTGCAAGTTGTTTGTAGCCAAAACTCACATAGCCCTGCTCGGTTTGTTTTCAATCTACTTTATTCTTACTCATAAGCTTTAAAAAAAATCAGCTAATAAAACCAAAGTGTTCTGCTACAGTTCATTATTTGGGCTGGAAACACCTTCCCTTCTGTTTGATTGCCCATGGGAAGGCATAGTAAATCAGAATCTCTGTGATCTTCTCAACCAGGGAGGCAGAAATAGAAAGAAGAAATATGGAGCAGTTGATACAAATGAGCACAGCTCCTTTGTTTGCTGTAGAGCTTTCCTGCTTTTGCCAGCTGAAGATCCACGTCTGAGCTGTCTCCCAGGTGCTTGTGATGAGCCACTGATAATCCCACAACAACCTGCTGGGCAGTAGCATCTCAGTCCTAAAACACAGAACTTCCTAAGCAATCCTAATGTGCACCTCAAAACCCAGCTGGGTAGAGATACAAACAGGTGTAACATTCCTGGTGTACTCAGGAGCACTCACAAGTACTTTAATCAAAGCATAAACTTTGAATAATACAAAGGATGGGTGATTCCCCCATTAATTTTGCTTCCCCTCCATTTGTTCATTGTTCAGAAAAACACAAGTTCATTTACAGAGACAGTGCTGTTAGGTCTTGTGAAGGTTGTGGGTCATCCAGCTTTTTCCAGGTAATGAAAAAACTTGGAAGAATAAGGAATTATTTCCTGAACAAATGATGCTCTCATTGAAAACCTTGGAGGTAATGGAAAGCAGAGAGGAGGACACTGTAAGGCAGAGAAAACAAGGAAATCCTTACCTAGACACCTGTTTTTAAAAAATATTTATTTGCAGTGTGTATTTGAACAGACCAAAGTCAGTGGTGTTAAGAACAACAACAAAAGTATGTATACCAAATAACATGAATGGACAAAATGAGTTCTGTGGAGTAAAGGAGATCTGTAAAGCCAATCCAGAGCAGGCTGGTAAATCTAAGTATGACACAACTATGGAGGAAGCAGAGTACACACAGACAGGAATACCTGAACTAAATCCAGAGAAATTAAATGAACAGAAGAGTTTCCCCTGAGTCTTATGGACTAAGATTTGATTTTCAGTCTACAACATTATCAGAAATATTTTGGCACAGTTAAAGCGACACAGCAAAGCCAGATGCACAGTACCAACTCATTGAACCAGGACACACTATGAAATGGTCAAAAGAAAATGTTGGGAGTCTGTCTGTGCTCCCATACACCTGCATGTTGAGATTCTTAGAAAAACAAGATTATAAAAATGTTGAATCTTCATTGCATTGCATTGAATAGACTGAAAATCTTGAAGCACCATTACATAAATTTCTTTAGCAGAAATTGCGTCCCCATGACCTCAGCTTCTTGTTTCTGCATTTCCTTGAGTAAAAAGGGAGAAATTAAATGCACATAACTCTAGGAATGACCAATCTGATGTTAACAGGGGACACTCTGACAACCCATTCCCACTTCTTTCTGTGCTGTGGGTATTTATTACATTCAGAATTCTTAGGTCAAATCCCCTTGGTTGCCCATGACAGTAATCCCTGGAAAGGGCCCTCCATGGCCTGCCTGCCTTCTACCCCCTCCAACTGCAGTGTTATTTGGTTGTTTACTGTGCCCAGACTTAATTTTCACCTTCAGGATGTTACTTTCTTCCATATTCTTCTGTATTCACCCAAAATTTGCCTCAAAGCTTTATATCTGAGTGTATTTATCTACCTTTTCTTCTTCCCTTAAGATCTCGGTTTCACATCAGCTTAGAACAACAGTTCTTGCAATTAGGTTGGATAACTGCAATCCAAAATTTTTCCTAGGCAAGACTCCAATACAGTTAATTGGCTTCAGTGGGAGACTTGTCCTGAGCAGGAAAGGCAAGTTTTGGCCTCAAGGAGACTATAAATTCCAGTTTAAAAATCAGTAGTTGTTCAGAGGCTCATTCCTGCGACAACATCATTCTTTGTGTTTCCTTTCCTAAATTCCTTCTCTAGTCATAGGAGGAAAGCTTCTGGCACCAAAATCAAATGATAATACCCTGGCCACCTTCCAAAACCCTGTTACATCTCGAAGAAAGCGCCGTTGTCTCTCCCAAGGGAGTGTAAATCCTCCAAGACGCCGGATTTCCACGTTTTGTTAGGAAAGTGGTTTTCATGCAGGCAATAAACGGGCCCCGATAAGAACCGTACCCCTGCCAAACTCTCCAGTTGCTTCACATGTTGCCATCAGTGCTTGCACTCCCCATACTCCCCTCCTGCAGTATTTAAGGTGTTCTCCTCATCTGTGCAGGAAGGGCACTGGTGGCCAAAAGCTGCTGAGGGGGTTCTGCCCACTCAGCCCAAGTGGCACCACTGAGCTACAAGCACCAGGAGAGGGATCCTTTTCCACCACCACACATCTCCCTTCCTTCTCAGAAACTGTAGGCCATGCTCCTTCCTCAGGGTCATTCCCTTTGTGGTAAAACATGCACATTTGGGTCCAAAATGGTCCAAATACAAGTTAGAAATTAGACACTGTAAAAAAAGCCTCTGTAACAAAGCCCTCCTACAGCTTCTTGTAACTGCATGAAACCCATTTCTTTCTTCATATCTGAGATCCCCAACATTTCCCATTCTTTCAATGCCTCAGTCACTGAATTACATCCCACTTGCCAAGGGAATTTTGGGAAAACAAGTCAGTCCTGTAACGCTTCCCGTAGGTCACCAATTCCTGCTGGAGCAGCTGGAGCAGCCCTGAACTGAACACTCTGCACTGAGGCTGCTCTAGGAGTGGTCCCCTGGCCTCTATCAAGCTACTGGATTTAGCTCCCCAGATGATCTCAGCTACTGTAGAACCACATGCAGAGCCTCTCACCTCCCAAACTTATGACACAAATCCTTTATGACCCTGTGAGCTAATGCAGAGGGAAATGGGACTGGCACCGCCCTGTTCACAAGGCCTTGGCTCTCCATGGAGAGCCCCAGCACTGAAAATGCTGCTGCAGCCCCACTTGTGTTAGAACAGAAGTGCAGATTTAGGATAGAGGCACTTTGGGTAAGAGGAGTTGTTGCTCACTGGTTACAGCACAAACAAGAGCGTGTGGCTGAAGTCACATACATCCAAGTTTGGGTCTAGCTGATGTGATCCCCCATTTTATAAAAGAGCAGAGATGGAAATACAGATCCTGGTATCAAATGAACCCACAGCAGTGACAGTGTGACAATCTGTGTCAGTCCCATGCTCCTCAGTGCCTGGGTACCTGCAGTGAACACTCCAGAACCACAAATCAGAACTTGGTGGCCTCACTCCAGAGAAGGCAGTATCCAAAGCTGTGAGACATGGTCACAACAAGGGAATGGATGAGATTTGGTTATAACTTTCTGGTCTGAAGATGAGCAAGGAGCAGAGGATGTTTGGCAGTTTTGAACACAGGTAAGTGCACAAGAACCTGTGAAAAGACCCAATTTCCATTTCCCCTCTTCTCTCCCCACTGCACCTTCTGCTCTAACACTGGGCCAAAATGACTGAAAGACATTTGAGAAGCTTGAGAAGCCTGGAGCTCAATGGAGAATTGGAGCTGAGTTTTGCTGTTTTAACAGTGACTTCCTCGACACAATATTTCAGCTATCTATCACTTCAGAGAAAGACTATATTTCTACACTGAAGCCAACCCTTCACAGACAAGTAATTTGAATTCTTCCATGTTCGCTTCCTCTGGTTTCCAGGAAATGAAATATAACTCAGAAAAATACCCATTTTGATGAGGGTTTAAACTGAAAAGTAAAGATAAAATGCCAGTCACTGTTCAGCACTGTCAAATTTTTCCCACACTGAGTAATTCTGGTTCCTAATGGAGTTCATACTACCTACCTACCACAAAACATCTGTGATTTAAATTGTTTGATGAAATATATCTTATATCAGATGGAAAAAACAACATTAGAATCAACGGGATACTAAATTACTTGACTCTTTTGAGCTTTGCCCTTGTGGAGCATTGTCAGTCAGCAAGTCCAAACATCTTTCCACACACTCCACAACGATTCTGAAAGTAGGTCATTAACACATTTTGTCATGTTATGCAATTTCTCTCTCCCCTCTAAACTGGGCTTTTTTCCAGGTCCAGTAGCCAACAATAAATCAATCACAGTCTCTCACAAGCCTTTTGATTTAAATCCTGTCCTGTTGGGCTAAAACCAGAGCAGGAATCACTGCAGGAGGTGAGGCAGGACAGGGCTAGTGGTGACTGCTGCTTAGGAGGTGTTTGCTTGACCCACTGCTGTTCTTGTTGCCGCTCTTTGTGGACTCCTCTTCAGTGTCTGTAAGAGAATCTTCCTCCTCTTCATCACTCCGCTCATCTTTCAAGTCCTAGGGAGAAGAAAGCACTGTGAACATACTCTACTGCCCCGCAGAAGCACACCCTGCCCCAAAATGGAGGCTGACATCCAAGGGGAGATCAGTTAACAACATTTTAATTTTGCAGAACCAAATGTTCTTTAGAAAAAACTACTTCCACGACCTCGGCCCAGCCACTTAACCTCTCCTTGTTCATGTCTACTTTTCCCTGTAAAGTGTGACTATAAATCCCTGAGTGCTGTGAGATTAATTAACAGCTATTAAGTGCAGGGAAGATGAAAAGAGTATTGTTTAAAATCTAAATATGATGAATTCACTCATCCAAACACAGGAGCTGAGAGGCTGCCTTCTTCTGACAGGTGTAAACTAAACAGTGATGAGTTGTGCCAGTATCTCCTGGCACCAATTTTGCTCAGAGACACTTGCTGACCCTAAAATGCTCTTTCCTGCTCAGTGGTGTACACAGCACATCAACACTGGCACAGGGGAGGCTGTGTCTGTACAGCTGTTGTGCATCTTGGGTTTATCACCCTGCTAAAGGAACTGCCAGGGAGGAGGAAGGCTGCTCCATGAGCAGGGATGGAAGGGGTCAGCAAGGCAGGCTGCCCTCAGGAAAATCCCTCCCCAGCTCCACAGGGACAGCTCCAAGCACTTGGCAATCATGCTACAGCCCAGACAGTCAAAAATGGAAACACTGAATGTTTCCACCACGCAGAGAAAAGTCATCACATCTACCTCGTGTTTCAGGGAGAGGTGAGTGCATGCTGTGCTGTTTGTCATGGCACATAAAATACACCATTAGTCTCCTATTTCTCAACTCCTACCATGACCCAGGGCCCTACAATATGTTCAGAAGTTTGTTTCAAACAATCGAGGCTTCAGCATTAAACCCAACCACCTCTATTTTCCAGTCAGTGCAACAAGCTCACAAGCGCAGCACCTGCCTGGAAGACTTTCCACATCAGTGGGTGACCTGCTCAGGGCAGGACATTCTAGTTAGAGATGCTGTACATCCAGAAAACGCTTCCTTCTTCCTGATTCCTGAGAACAGGCACCACTTTCTGTGTCTTTTTGTACTGCAGGATGCTGGGGCTTCTCCTCAAGACAGAGCTCTGCCTCCCGAGCTGTGTGCTGGAGCTGGCAGGAATGTCAGCACAGACAATCCCCTGCCTGCACAGCCACACTGGGACCACTCCATCATGGCTAAATCTGCTCTCAGGTCATCCATCTGGGCCTCAGTTACACAGGCAGAGGCTGCTCGTTGTCCCTGTGATGTGCCAAGGTCAGGGCAGTGACGCAGGGAGGAGAAACCAGGGTTGTTCCTGCCCCTCCTGTATCTGCTCTTGGAATGAACCAACAATTCCACTTCCTTAGCGTGCTGCTCCGAGGTCTTTCTTAAGCACCAAACTCATACAGAGAAAATAAATAGCAGCCCAGTAATAACTCATCCAATTGCAATCTCATATCCCTTTATTTATTACACTCCTAGTAAAAGGTATAGGGCTAGAAAGCAAATTAAAGCCTGAGCTCTGGCTCATCACAAACTATAAACTTCCTGGAGATTTTCTTTTGCTTTTTCCCTAACAACTTACAAAGGGTATCAAAACAAACATATCTTACTGTAAATACTGTAAAATAAACTTGGCGTGCTATCAGTTAGAGAAAAGGCAAGACAGCCTTTCCCACACAATTTATGAGGTTCTGGCTCTTTCAGATCACCTCACTCCCTCCTGGTATTTTTGCCATTTGTATTTGCAGTAAAAGACAAACGCTGAGAGGGTGAGGGGAAGATTGTTGCTTTTCTACCACCAGAAATGTTTCAGAAAGAAAAGCAAACTAATCCTAAGCAGTGCCTGATGCCAAATCCACTGCACTCCCTGGAAGTGCTCTCATCTCCCTGAGGCTGCACTGTGGGCAGTGACAGGGAGCAGCACTTTAGGACTCATTGGGAATAATGTCAGGGAAGTTTGTGGTATTTCATTTGGAGTCCCTCCTTGTGCTGCACACAAGCTGCTGGTGCTCAAGCCTGTGCTTAAGAACAGCTGGCAAAGCGCTCTGCTTTGAATGATGGCCAGTATGTGATATTGATTCCTGTTTCCTATAGGAATGAGCTGGCATTTCCAGCGTGGAACTGGAAACTCAGATAGAGTTGGCTTCCCAGTTTTAATGCTGTCAAGCTGGATGCTCTTATTAAAGGCACTATACGTAGTAATTAAAGAACATGTCATGTTTTTTCCAGCCCACTGGAAATCCCTGCCTTTGAGAGAACATCTTACAGATTTCAAAGCTGCAGAATTAAATTTCTTCATATTCTGAAGTAATCACTGCAAATTTTCTTAACTCTGGGGAAGAGTGTTACTTCTGAAATCCTGGTATTAATCAAGAAAAAATGCTGCTAAATTAAATCTAATTTTTGTAATATTTTGTAATAATAAACTTGCTTCCTGACCACGTGCCTCTACAAATTCCTGCTTTAGGAGAGTCTGGCCATTTTTGTCTGGCTTGTCTAAGTGACAGAATTTGTAACAGCAATAACTTCATTTGTAACTGGAAACCCAAACAAACCCATCTTTGCAAACTGTTTAACAGACCATTATAAATATATTAAGATATCCTAAGTGAAGTTTGTGCCTCTCAACTTTGACCTTCTAATAATAACAACAATTGTAACATTTCTAGATTTCCCCCTTTTTAATACCAAGATGGTTTCTTGGAGCCCCTCACATCATATATTACACTCATGTTTTCCAACTCAAAGGCTCTGCTCTGACTGTCCCTGAGCAGCAGCAGATGAATATACTATCAGGAACACAAGAGCTGGCAAACTGTAAATACCACAGCTGAGGCCATCATTAATACTCAATGCTTTAGTTTAATGACATCAACTGCATTTATTATACTTCAGCTGGTTTTGGGTAACAGACAAAATGGATGTGTACGTTTTCTGTTCTGGATGACTAACCAATTTAATCTTTCTAAATGGATGAATGGTTTCAAGGTTTATGAGAAGCAACACTAATGCTATAAAGTCTGCAAGAGAGCCATTTGTAGTGAAGCCAAAGCTGCAAACTTTTATAATCTTTTTATTCTTTTGTTTAACCCTTCCACCTGCTGCTCAGTCTGCCTCTTTTAGTTAAATGAACCGTATTTCTTAGGGTAGTTTTGGCTTCTTGCATTTCACTGCTGCTAGAACATGTATCATTGAAGTCATTAGCATCACATGAACAGTAAAGGACCTTCTAAGCGACTTCACCATGGAAAAAAGAGTTATTGAAGTTAAGAGATGAACAAAATTCACAGGCCACCTCCCAGCCTATAGTAAGCAGAAAAATACTGCTCAAATCTCCATCTAAACTAACAGAGAATTCCCTCCTAATTGTTCAAGTTTGTCTCTCAATAAAGCACTCAGAGATCACTTTCCTCTTGCCAAGCCCTTGGCCCTGCACTCTGCTACAGCCGAGGAGAGCAGCAGCAGGACAGGGCTGTGCTGACACAGCTGATGGAAGCGTGGGTTTCCTGTCCCCTGGGCTGGTGACACCATGGGAACCTCACTGCTGAAATGGGGCTGGGCAGACACCACCCTTCCCTCCTGCCCCCCTTTTCTGGGAACGGGGCATCTCTGTCCAGTGCTCCCTGAGGTCACACTGCAGCCACAGCAGGGTAGTTCAAGTGGAAAGTGTAAGAGCAGAGGGAAAGACAGTGCCAGGCAGTATTAAAAATACAAAAATATATTGTAGCAATGTGGATTGATCCTACAAACAGAGAGGAAAGCTTAGCAAGGTGCCTCTGCTTTCTCAGAGGGAAAGAAGAGCCCCTGCTAGCAAGTGTCAGCTCCCTGTGAGGGTGGGGAGGCCCTGGCTCAGGGTGCCCAGAGAAGCTGTGGATGCATCTCTGGAAATGTCCAGGGCCAGGCTGGACAGGGCTTGGAGCACCCTGGGGTAGTAGAAGGTGTCCCTGCCCATGGCAGGGCTGGGCTTTAAGGGCCTTTCCAACCCAAACCATTCCATGATTCCAGCTGTGTGAGTGGGGGGAGATGTTCCAGGCCTAACTCACCTGGTGGGATCAACACTGACTCCAGGCTTCTCAGCAGCATGAGAAGATTTCAATTTGGCTCCTGACTGGACAAGGCCAGAACCAATCAATTTTTTGGGCTAAGCCTACCTTACACCTACACAGTTGACTGGATTTCTCCTACCAAGTACTGATGTATCAAAACAACTCAGAGCTGATTCCAGAATTTTGTTTTCTGATCTGATGTAATTCAGATTTTTGGACTTTCAAATACTTATCCTTAACATTTAGTTGGAATTTTCTGACTCTTAAACGTATATTTTATTAAAATCAGAATCTTATACCTTAATTCTACCTTAAAATATTTTCATTTAAACATCCACAAACACATTGACTAGATCTTGATTTTTCAATGTAAAGACAGTAAATTCCACAGCACCTGCACATATGGAAACAGCTTGAAGTACAAAGATGAAAGCTATTAGCCAGGTCAGCAACCACTGCCTCAAATAAAAGAGATAATAAACAAGAGAGATTATAAAAAAGTCAGTCCAAATAGATAGAAGGGGGTACTTTTCTAACAAATAATACTATAAAGTTGATGAATCTCTGAGTTCAGCATGTTGAATTCAACATCAATAATTCAACTCAGCTGACATATGACTTAATAAGTCTTTACTTTCCTATTGAGACTAAGCAATATACATTTGGATTCAAGCAAACTCTTCTGTATTTCCAGCCTGGAAGGTTTTATTGGAAAGTGTATTTCCCTTTTCAGCTCATACACACTAGGCAACATAAATAATGTTTATCTTCCATGGAAGATGCACAGTTGGATTCTGCTTTCTGCAGTTTTTAAATGAAGATGCAGAGTTTCTGAGTTAATTGTATTGGACATCTTGGGGCAAAAAGTCCTCTTATTTAATCTATCTCTTCTATGTAATACCCATTCCCCAAGCCTTCCACTGACAGTTTGCAGAGGGAACTCAAACAGGACTTGTAAAAAAAACAAATTAAAAGTTCCACTAATTCCACAATTATTGAAAAGAATAGCCTTATAAAACTAGATGTTGCTACTAAAACACATGCCTGATTTTGACTGATTGGATAAATTTAACCCCAAGAAAACCTCACTGGTGGTGTCACTCAGCCCAGCACACCTGGAGCTGGGGCTGCAATGCCCTGGGTGTTGTGAAGAATTAAGTCATTGTCTACAGCTGATCAGGTTCTCTGTGCTGCCAGGCGAGTCTGCTGGCTGAGTTATTGAACTCCACCGAGTGAACCTCGCGCTGCGCCGTGCGGGGCTTTACGATAATGTCAAAAGCCCAGGAGGTACCGAGTGAGTCATAATGTCCCACTGCTTTTTGAATTATCCCAATTTTAAATCCACAGTTGGCAAAGAAACAAAGAACAATATAATAGGCATTTGATGCTGTGCTCTGTAGTGAACTTTTTTTTACCCTAGGACAGAACTCGCTTTAAGCCAAGGAGTTTAGTGGTATGAACTTTTATCAGAACATGCACTTTTACTCCTTAGAAATGCTGTTTTGGCTACAAAACAGCTGATCAGACACTCGTGCTGTTCTCAGTGAGGTATGATACTGCACTCAATGTTTTGAAACAACACAGCTGCTAAAGAGTGTTCCTGCAGAAGCCTTGCAGCACTGTGGGCTGAGACCACAACACACAGGTATGTGACAGGCACTTCTGTCCAGCAGGGACATTTCTCTACATCCTTACAGACCATTCCATTCCTATTGTGATGCATCTAAACTTTCTGTCCATACTTTAACATCTATCTCATTTTCAGTCATATACCTTACAAATAATGTTTTTTTCCTATATTCATATGGCAATAGCTAAAATCATTTCCATACAGTCCTTGCAAACACCCTGGTATCAAGGCTGGGTATGGGATACTTTAGGTAGCACCCAGTGAGCAAAGTTTTATGCAGTTTCCTTACTGAGCCAAATGATACAGAGATGGGGACACCACTCTTCCTCCACCGGTTACAGAGGGACCTTGGAAATTGTGGTAGGCACAGCCTAAGTTACACAAGACAAATCCCACCCTGGAGCTGCTTCACACCCATCCCTGCCTGCTGACGGGAGCCTGCAGTGTCCTGTGCCTGATCAAAACTCACTGTAATTGTGTTACAGAGGACAAACTGCTCCTTTAAAGGATTTCCTCCCTTCTTGCCATGTAATTATGATTATGGAGCACTCCTAGGTCCTCCTAGGGAAACATTTTCTTTAAATACAAGACAGAACGACTTTCTTTCTCAGTTGATATTAACCTATCCTTAACTAGCTTTACTTCAATCTTTTTTTAAAATCGATTCACCAGATTGAAGTTCAGTAACTCCCTCTGAAAATATAAGAATTATTCACCTCATAACACAGTCACAATTCAAACCTCTGCAGAATATATTAAAAATAGTAAATGAAGGCATCAAAAGTTCTGTAAAGGCTTAGGGTTCACTCTGTGAATTGATTTTTGGCAATTGAAAAAATAAATACATGTGCACACTATTACACATATATAATTTTTATATAGGTGTCTATATAAAACTAGCAAGAAATGGAACATTTCATAAAGATCCTGCTAGAAAATTAAAAGATACAAGCAGTTAAAATGAGAAGCCAGAAAATCAGTCAGCAAATGCCCTTCCGTGAACAGAAAGGTAAAGCAATTCATTTCAGAGCAAAAACTTGACCAACATTTGTCTTTCCTCCGAGTTAGGAACTTGCACATCAAAAGAACCATTTGGATGGGGGATTTACTAGAAGTGGAGCTGCCTTGTGCCAGGGAACACGCGGAGAGGGGCAGGGGTGCTCCATTGTTGGTGAAAACTGCCACAATCCCATTGAGCCACGCTCATTCCTACCAGCTGAGAGCCTGGCCCTGCATCAACCCTCGGGAATGCCCAGGCCAGGAAGCCTCAGCATTGCATGGAGGCTGGGGGTTCTATTCTTAAAGGCACTGGTCACCTGCAGCTCCTACTGGATTCAAACTCAGCGACTTTGGAGAGGGCAGGCTTTTATTGCAGCACATCAAAGCTGTTTATGACTCGGCCAACATGAGACAGGCAAGGGGAGCATCCACACCCCCCAGTTTGTTTGGCTTTGGCCCAGGGACCGAGGCTGCTCCTGCACAGTCCTGTGTGTGCACAGCAGGGCTTTGGAAGGGTGCTTTGCCCCAGTGCTCTCACCCCAGCATACCTTCACCACCCATCTATTACAATCAAACGCTCACAATTTTTTTTTCTGTGGTTTCTCATTAGTTCATTCCTCCACAATGGTCAGAACAGCCTTTAATCCAGCTCTTCAAAGCTTTGCCTGATTTTTATATAATGTTCAAGTGAAAAGTGTTGTGGAATTACGGGCATTCTAAGCACAGTTTATAAAAAAACAATTTAAAAAAATTCAGCAAACATTGTTGCTGTATTGAAACCTAAGAAGTATATTTTAATGTGTGGTGTAACACACAATCCACTAAACACATATAACACCTCCCTGGAAGTCACTGCTCAGCTGCTGACCCCGTTCAGAACCCAGAGTAAATGTAAAGATTTAAACAGAAATCTGCCTTTTACCTCCCAGTGCCAGGAAAACTGGTTGAGGCCCCAGAGACCAGAGTGCTCTTGGATTGGCACAGTGGAGAAGAACTGGTGGCTTTTCCTCTTTCACAAGCTCTGTTGGGCTGCACACTTTGACAATTTCCAGCCTTGACTCCACATCCCTGGAAGGGCAGGGCTCCTCAGCTTCTCTGCTCCTTGCCTACCACTGTAAACACCAGCCAGCAAACCTCAAACTCTTCTGTGCTCCTTCTGCTGCCTCCCATTCTCCTCCCTCAGATTAATTTGGCAGCATCAAGTGAGACATGTAGCCAGGCTTTGGGTTTAAATAGATTGCTGGAGCAGAATGGGAAATACGCAGATGAAAGAAAGTCATAACAGGAAGTAATTTCCCTTTACTAGGGCACGAGCCTCCATGCTGCTGACCTGGCTGGCTCACTCCCATCTCCAGGCTATTAAACAACTCATGTCCCCAGGGCAATCATTTAAACCAATTGGGAAGGCTCCCAGATTGCCTGGTTTTCATGTCTAAGAGGGAAATTTGGCCTATTTTGTTCCCCTAGTAAGCCATCCTCATGAGAAAATCTGCTATAAATATTCATCTGTTGAAAACCAACAAATTCAGCTTCTCCACAAGCTGTTTTCCTTTAAAATGGAGAAAAAAGCAACCCCGATTAATGTAGATCAACCTGTCTTATGTTTGTGCTAACTCTCCAGTGTGAGAGCTCCAAAGCAGAACTGGCCATTCCCAGTCTAGAAGGGAACAACAAAATATCCAGGAAAAGATTTCCATAAGTTCCCAGTTCCAGTCATGAAAATGTAACTCACTAGTATCCTCTCAAATGTATTGCTGCTTTTAAAACAGCCACTTGGAATTAGGGCAAGTGCACCTCCGTTTTACCAGCACCCCAACAGCCACTGGGCAGCACAGGCCTGACAAAATACACAAATAAAAAGAAAACAAAATCTTATGTGCCACTAGGTTTAGCTAATAAACTGTCCCCTGTTTAACTCCTGTAGTATGGCATTTTTCTGAAGGAAATGACTTCTCACTGAATGTGCTAATTCTCATGAAAAGTCAAATTGTTTGATGCAAGCAGATCAAGCATTAAAAAAAAGGTAAAAGGAAAAATGCTGCAGTAGAAAAATGATGGTTGGGGACAGCAGAAGTATCGTAACAAGCACTTCACAGCCCACATTTCAACCCAAAATAGTATTTTCTTATCATTTTCAGTTTCCCCTACTCTCTTTTTAGTCATTCTTTGAACACTAACTCTCACTGTTGCCTTGGGAATTTGGGCCAAATAAGGAATGAACAAACCATGGACAAGGATACGCCCAACCAGTCTTTAAAAAGCTCACCAAGTACAAAATGCCAAAAGAATATTGAACTGAATTTTAAAGAGTGACAAGTCCAAAATCCTGATCTACAGCAGTGCAGGGTCTTTTCTGCCTCAGGAAGAGGAAAGAACCACAGTGAATCCAAGAAAACTGCTCCTGACGACTCTGAAATAACAGCAGCCATTAGTGAGCAGCTCATTGCCTTCCTTGAAGGTGGTCTGATGGTGGCAAAACAATTACAAGAGCAGGAAAACCTATTCCTGGACACATTACAGTCTGTTAGAAACCTGCCATTACCCTCCACTGATGGACTTTGCATCAGCCCTGAAGTATCTGAGACATGTGGACATCATGCCCGTTTCCTACAACTTACACATATTTTTCAAGATTTAAAGCACTGTAGTCTCAGAACCTTAACTCAGTGTGTAATGGGTTTAACATATATTTTACATCTTAATTTGCCATAATAATGTGGCTATAAGCTGCTGTCATTCACTCCCTTTTTCTGACCTTGGAAATAAAATGTTTAATCTCCACGGGATTTTCCTGGCGAGGTGTTTTAAATCAGTGCATATGTACATACTTCTCTATATGCTTTTTCAATTTTCCTAAAATATTCTCATATGTGCAGACATGATGACTAGACATGTTTCAGTGGTGCTTGAAACTTGATACAAGTGGGTAATTTAACCATGTAATTGAACAATATTACAGAAACACACGGAGTTTCCTAGCAACAAAAGGCCTTGGACATCAAGATGGCAGCCAGCAGCTAACATTGCAATTGCCTGACCTAACTTGAAAAGAAATTACACTGAACAATGTCCTCCTTCCTCTCAAAGCACAACTGGTACATGGCTACAGGTCTGACCTCCAAGGGCTTGTCTTGCATACACAAGGTCACAAATGTCACATGAGAAAGGACATTTAGGGAACATTTATATCTTCCAGAGGTAAGAATAATGGATTTGAAAACAATTCTGTACCCTGAAGTTTACCCCTATGGAAAATAAAAAGCTTCTTAATGGGAAGTAGCTGAGTACAGCTGAGCTTGTGGATGGAGAACTCCCCCAGAGCACCAAGGGAAAGGTGGCACAAGTCCCATGAGCCTGGAGGCCACCACTGCTGCTCTGTGCCACCAGTCCTGTGCCAGAGAGCCCCATGGCTGCGAAAACAGGACACAGAGGGATGGCAGATGATCGTCTCCCTTCTTTCCATTACCCTCATTTTCAGCCATCTCTCGCTGCAGTATCTGGGAGGAGGAAAAACGTAATATTTTTAGTCCAAGTTCTTTTTTGCTGAAGCAAGCCAGTTGGCTGAGCTGTTATCCCAGAGGGCTGAGGGGAACTGTCCCCTCTGTTGGTGCAGCGGGGAGGTGACAGCTGAGATGAAGAGCTTCTGACCAGCTACTCTCAGTCAAAAGCCATCTTCTCCTTAGGGGGAAGAGGAAAACATGGAAGAAGCCACCAACTCTCAAGGCTGCAGTGACCCCAAAACTCCAGGATCAAGGCACAGAGGGCACTGAAAAAATTCCTTACACCCTTCTATGCTCAGAGCTTCCTTCAGTTAAACAACAACAGAAGTCTCTATACCCAGTTCCACCATGACTTCATTTTTCCATCTGAAGTAGCTAACTGTTGCTTCAAGAAAAATATCAAAAATTGCTACGTTTTCATTCAGAAAACAGGCAGTCTTGGGCAGAGAAACAAACCTCTTCTAACACCAGGACGATGGTCTACTGTTATTTCCCTAAAATAGCAGCAGCTATTTGTGTGCAGCATGTCTATAACAAAGATGTTGGTATAAAAACGCTGCCTTGCCAACACCATTCTTTTCAACGTTGCCTTTCCAGCTCTGGAGGCACTGGCTGCTTTCACAGCCAAGTTTGCCACTGCTATGGAAAACAGGCTGCACATGCAAGCCAGCTGAAGTCATCCAGACTGAAAAGGGCCCAGGCTGCTGCTGCTACCACTGTAAAAATATTATTTGGAAACCTTCTTCTCAGAGAGCTGTATAAGGAATCAGAAATCCGCGGTAGGGACGCAGGCTTGGTGCTTTCCCATTTTTTAGCAGTGACGAACACAACAAAGCTCTTATCTCGAAATAAAACGTTTCTGCCCCTTACAAAGGCACATGAGCAGGCAGGGCAGAGTGGCCTTATATAGCTGGCCTGGCAATGTCCTGTTCACCACTGCATCTGAGCACCTTCTGGCACTGTGCTCTCAGAACCTCAACCAGTGTGGATGGGGAGCTCTGCCGAGCCTTCCTCTTCCTCAGCTGGGAAGCAGAGGGATGTCTCTGCATTCACAAGAGGGGTTGTGCACAGGGAACGAGAACAGCACAGAGACAAGGCCAAAATCACAAAAGAAAACAAGACATAAAGCACTTTACACCTCGCTAAGTCAGGCCAGAAATAATGTAGTAATTAGTCAAACAGATGTAAAGGACACACAAGAAATACAAGATTCTCAGTGTCCAAGGGAACACAGAAACTTGTTTTAGAGGCAGAGCAACACAAAACATTTCCTCCACAGATTTGTCCCTTCTGTGCTGCTGTTTGCTGTCTTACAAGGGCTGAGTTTGTAACTTCTAGGGCAGATGTTGCTTCTCCCTATGACACCCAGCTGCCTGTTTGCATAAGATTTGATGGAATCCAAAACTCCAATAATTACAGGATGGTTCCTGTTAGCGCTCAAACAACAATTAAATACAGGGAGAATGGAATATTTCCGTTTCCTTAAGATGCTTCACAGCATAAACTGCTTCAGATAAAAGGACAGTCAGTTAAATTAAGTTTGTTTCTTGAGCCTCAGAAAAAACACCATTTTTCAACAGCAAAACTGAAATTTCATCTTAACTAGAAAAATATACCTGTCAACATTTGTGCCAAAACTTACAGACATTCTCCAAAGTCCTTCTCTTAAATGCTTTTTGCTAAATATTTTATCTACCCTGCACCCCACTGCACATTTTGTGGCACAAGACCTTGGGAAAATGTCACTACTTCAGGCAATCAAATGAGACATAAATGGGAGTTTTCTTCAGAGTTTTTTCTCATGTGAGTTTTCTCTACAAGGTAAAAGCAGATTAGGCAGCACCAGACTTGCACTGTTTCTCTACTCCAGCTGAATACGACAGGATTTCATTGAGTCATGATATAGTACCAGATATGCTTCATTTGGTTTTCATGATCCAAGTCCAGTACTCAAGTTTAGGTAACCTCAGATTTAGGCAAATCTGAAGAAATTTAAATACTGCAGAAAAGTTGTAGTCAAAGCTCTCATCACTCACTTCTTTTTTGGTGAGTTGCTACAAAGCCCAGTGACAAAAGATTGCTTTCACTCAGAACACAGGAGTTCCTGAGGAGTTCTGGACCATCTTCAGTTTTTGGAACAGCTCATTTCTCATTTACTATTGGTACAAAAATATCAAATACAGGCAAAAACTCGCCCCCATTCTAGCTGAAGTCTTTATATTCCAGCCAAGACATTGGGTGTGACAATGAGAGGTGCAAAACACATTTGAACACTTCTGTGCTTTGTACGCCCCTCTCAGAAATGCTGACTTGAAAGATCAGGAAAAAATTCCAAGTAAATCTATTGGATGTACTGGCATCTGATACTTCACACATCTTTCTGAAGAAACAAATTTCTTACCTTTAGGAAAACAAATCTTTTCAAAATCCTGAAAATTAAGTAACCCCAATATAAATGCAAGCCTTGGAGGGTTAATAGCATCCCATTGAAGAAAAAATATGCTATGACAGGAGTTGTGGAGTAGTAGGTAGGCTGATACAGTGTGGCACGAAGAATCCTAAAAAACAAAGATCATTGTTAGGGTGCAAGATCTCTTCCTTATGCTCTTTACACTTATTTCTAATCTCATATTCCAATTAATATTAAAAAGCTCTGCAAAGATGGTAGATTAATTAACAAGCCTTGCCATAACTAGATTATGCATCTCTGTTGAAATATAGACTTCAGAAGATGAGAAATTCGAGTCTGGCATGAAAGCATTCTCAGTGAGGTTAGAAAAAGTCCCTGTTTTTCAGATCTTCATCTCTGTGTGGTCTAGATACTGTGCAACTCAGAGCTTGCCTATGCCTTTTTTTTGGTGTAAATTCTCTCTAATCTGAAATCCACACTCTCGAGAAAATCCTACAGGCTTTACAACAGGGCTTTTTGTTAATTAACATATGTTTTGTCCATCTTCAGACTTCACTACTTCTATATTATTTGGGGCTTTTTGAGTCCCTTTAATCTCATCATGTTTCACTTCCAAGCTCAAGAACTGAAGAAAAAGAAACTCAGTGAAGCAAAATGATTGCAGATCACTTGTACAGTTAATTAAAAAAACAACAATAAAGTAAAAGACATCAGCATTTCTGAAGGAAAATACTACAGGAAATTAAAGCCTTATGTTGATCAATGTTCAGAACTATTAATTTAACCAGCTTGAGTCTCTAAGGGTTTGTCCATGGGCAGGGAGGGGCAAATTAAAGCTGTGAATGTGAAACACATTAAACACTTTTTAAAAGATAAACATGTTAAGCACCCATGTGGATACTCCAAAGCAGATTAAATCATAGAACTCCAAAGGCCTGCAAGCATTTAGCAAGTTAAGATTTATTTTTGCTGACTTCATAAATTAATTGGTTCACCTAAACTTCTCTGAGTACTCCTCCTGTGAGTGAGGTGGGGACTGGGTAGCAGAAAGAAGGTTCTAAAAATAATTAACTAGAATCATGTACTCTGACTTTGCAGCTACAGCAAAAGGGGTGGAATGAAAGGGAAAAGGATTTCTCTTAGTTAAGGAGCTCAGTCCCCTTGAAAATGCAGGGGCTCATAGCATGAACTACTGCTTACAAAACACGGTACATAACACATAAAAGCTTTTATTTGGGTTCAAGAGGCTCATTGAAAATTATTTTTATGTAATAACTTCTAAAGAAAATGGCAGGTTTTGGACAATTTTCTCACTAGCAGAATTTTCAAGTCCAGTCCATTCCTTTTTCTATCACAAACAACATTAAACATTCAGGGGGAGTGGGAATGAAATAAAAATCTGTGACTGGATTAAATATTGCTTACCAGAAGGGAAACAGGATCATCCTGGTGATGAAGAATGCAATAGAAAAGATGATAAACAGCATGTTGCAGGTTTTCTCCCAGCGAGCATAATTAAACATTTTGGCTGCCTGCAGTGGATAAAAACCCCCAAACATATTATAAATATTGTCTGAAATAAATCCTGCATTTTCCTAAACAAAGACTCATCTTCCACCTAAGCAGGAGGAGTAATTCCCCCCAGTTTGACATGTAAAGCAACCATTTTACTGATACCTAATAAAGCAGCATCAGGCCAGATTCTTTGTTTATATTTCTCCTTTTATCTTGAAGGAAAGGACTCTGCAAAGGCCTAAAGAACAGCTCTCAGACCAGAAGATAAAGTGTAATGGAAACACAAAGTGCTCTTTAGAACAGAGGTAATTCCTCATTTTTCTACCAGATTCCAAACAGACCAAATTCCAAGAGAAGATGCTGGCTACACCTGCACCTTCAGAAGTAGCAGGTGTTCTGGTTCATGCCTGTTACTGACCCTCCTCTGGGCCTAATTCAGCTCCTGTCTTCTCCTTTTTGAGAGCAGATCTCATGCTGGTCTCTATTCCACTAATAAAGGCTATAATGCTGCTTTCTCCCCTGAATGAACTGCCCAGCTCTCTGTGCTCCATGAGGAACCACCCTGGGCAAGGTTTTCAGGTGTGAGCAAAGCTGGAGGTGCCAAGCCTAAGCTTTAAACATCAGCTTGATTTTCTTGTTTTTTTGTGTGGCAGGACTGGATTAAGTTGTTCTGGTACTCAACTCCAGTTTCCATCCAAGTGCTGTCCTAGCTGTTGTCAACTCAACTGTTTGTAAGGCCACACAGTTAATGAGACCTAGGAGCAGTTCAGGATTAAAAGTAACCCAGCAAGAGAACCTGTTTAATCTGGATCAATCCCAAATGCACAACCCCACAATTAGTTGTTCTGATACAATAAGATAGAGTATCAGGAACAGAAATGGACAGGGACAGATAACAGCCTACAAGGGCTGCTTACATTGGCACTGCCACCAAAAGAGGTGATGAAACTGTGCTCCAAAACCTGAAGTTATAAACTCAGGGTAATTCTAGTGAAGGAAATGCTGTGCTTGTCTTCCAAGATACCCAGAAGGAACTGTGCTCACAGTGCTTTGTGGAGGGTAGGACACATCTTAAACACTTCTACTGATATTTAGTGCAGGGAAGAAATTTTCCCTTCAGTCCAGAAGAAACTTTTCTTCTGCCAGAAGATACCTGATACAGGTTGGACTTGATGTCAGAGATCTTTTCCAACCTCAGTGATTCTGCGATGCTGTGGACAACCTGGTCTAATTTTATCAGTGAAACAAGAATAACCCAGGGAGGCAGCTTTATTTCCAAACTCTGTTCTGTACTGAGGAAGTTCTCTTCTGCGTCTTTCTCATAATGGATTCTGTAGCAAAGCATCAGCTTAAACTAGAAGTTCTTTTTTATCTTACAAGTTACAAATCTGCAAAGCTGTGTCCCTGTGGGGATAGGAAGGGATCACACGAAACTCGTGGCAAAAAGATTAAAATGTCACTGACGCCAACATCAAAATCCTAACAACCAAAAGACTCAGGACAGAAAAAGAAAAAAAGAAAATAAAAAAGAAAAGCTGGACAGCAGGGTTACCTCGAGCCAGAAATCTGCAGTGTCGTGCACGAAGATCACCAGAGTTCCGAGCCGCACGTAATTGCCACACCAAGAGCCGCTCATCAACCCGATGGCGGCCAGGTGATGAACGACGTGAGCCATAAAATCCTGGCAGGGACAGGAGAATAAAGGTGAAGCGGATCAAGCCCAGCCCCTGAGGGTCTCAGAAGGGCACTCCCGAGCTCTGTCCTGGCAGCCGGGATTCGGGGATGTGTGCGGGATGCCAGGCACAGACGGATGCTGCCCTCAAGTGGCTGCTCCAAATCCCGGCTCCAGGCTCTGCTTTTCCTTTACAAACACGATTTTTCCCCGCTCACGGGAGCGGAGGTTCGAGCTACCAACAAGCACCAGCACTTACCTTCCGTCTGGTGTCAATCCCAAGGGTAAATATCAGAGACCAGTAAAACCCGATCTCGGCCATGTAGTACCAGTACTGGGATGGCAGCAAGGTCTGTGATGAAGAAAAACACAGTTAACTCTGAGAATAGGAACAAAAAGTAAATGTCGAGTGAGATGACTTATTTTTTCCTTTCCTGACTTCTGCTCCGCTGGTGAGTCTTGCTTAAAAAATTAAGTTAAATTAAATTCCCGTCCTGGGCTTCATTAAGAAGGATGTTTTGAGAGCCAAGTATTTTAACCTTTGCTCAGCCCAAACTCTCAATTCCCACAGTTCCTCCCCCACCTCTGGATTTTACCATGCTCTTTCTCCACGTTTCTGTCACAGAACTACATGCAGACTCCTTCTGCATTTAATTACAAACAACTGCAAATAAACCCCCTCTGTTCTGGTGAACAATTAACATAATAAACTGAAATGTCAGTTATTTATGCTAAAATCCCATGGATCTGCCTAGGGGAGAGCAGAGCTTGGCTTTTCCCTTGGGTAAATACATTTCCCAGGTGTGTACCAGGAGCTGGGAGGCAGAAATATTTGTATTCCTGGCCCCTGCCTAGCACAGGAATAAGAAGGCAGTGGGATAGGGCAGAGTTATTAAAATAAAAATGCCTTGAAGCACCGTAGGGCCCTGGAGCAGTGCAGGAGTTCTGCACTGAATCTGGGAACCCTGATAACATCTCCAGTGAGGAACTGGTATCCCGGGGTGGGTGGAAATAACAGTGGTCTGGCTGCAGCACAGGCAGGTCCCAGGGAAGTCCTGCGACAGTCAGCAGCACTTCCCAAAAAAAGCAGGAGAGGCTTTGGTGCCACACCTCTTTAGGTGGTGCCTGTGTGGAGGGAAAAGGCTGCTGTGGATTACCCCTTCCAATGGGGAAATACCTGGAATGCCTGGAGGCCACTGGCCCGATGCCAAAAAGCTCACCTGAAACGGATAACCAACCCACGTCTGCCATATGTCGTAAAACCAGGGTTTCTGGGGAAGACACATCAGTCAGACACTGCCCAGCTCAGCAGCAATTATCATCTTAACTCAAAATCTTCACTACTTAAAACCTCTCTAAGTGGAGCAGGCTAAGAAGCTGTAATCTTGATAACTGTTCTCCACCAATTTCTAAAGGGAACTTACATCTCAGATTTATTATATTGTTCCCAGCTTTTTGGCTTCTTTTCAGGACACCTGAAACGTTCCAGTTCACAATTTCATCATCCAAAGCGGTGGGTGTGTGTTTTATTACTGCAATTACTCAAGATATGTTGCCACAGTGATTCAATTTGCTGTGTTTACCAGTCACACCGAGCAGTGGTTGAGGATGATAAACAGTGTTTGGGGAGGAGGGCCAGATGAGCAGAGGCACGCCGGGATCTGTTCTGCTGCTCCGGGGAAGCATTAATGACACCCCAGGCAGGGCTCACCGAGTCACAAGCACCACTCTCTCTGTTATTCCCAACTTCTGACTCAGCAGCAACACCTCAATAAATAGCTGTGAGCCCCAAAAACGCTGCCAAAAAAAAAAAAAAGGTTTATGGCCTCCTCTGAGGAAAACCCGGCCATGTGATGCATTTGTAGGTGTTAACAAGGGGTGTTGTAAAACCATCTGCGTGACTTCTTCAAGCTCGCCTTAAAAATACTGATTGCTCATAAATTCCTTTATCATAGAAGGTCAAAAGTTAACTTAAAAATTAAATCTCAGTGCGCATTGCAGCCCATCATCCAGATTACACACCCCAAAGAGCTGACCCACTGAAACCAGAGTCTTTCAATGGGATTCAAGAAAATCTAGAAATTGTTTTGTTAAAAGTAAGTATCAATCTCTCAAAAAGTTAACTTACATCATACAGAAATATAAATCCAACAATGGAGGATGTCAGATAGAATGAAAATCGCCAGCTGCAAAATTGAAATTAAAAAATAGGAACAAACCATTACATTTTGTAAAGATATTGTCCTGAGCCAGAATTATTGCAAATCATTGTATATCACAATCTTCACATAAATGTGGCCTCACACTCAATTTTAAGGATTGCCCCATGTTAACTGTATCTCAATTATTAATACTTAAATATTTAAGGTTTGATTAACTGCTAAATTAGGAAATTCTTTTACATTCTCACAATACAGATATTTTAATTGTCATGATAGCAGTAATTTTCCAGCCAGGCTTGAACTGATCAAGAGAATGACCACAGCAAGTGTAATAAGACCCCTAAAAATTAATGTTTGAGAACACAAACCTTTTCCTGGGTTCATTTACTTCATCTCTCTCCACACCAATTGCTGACAACAGGGAAGCCTTACGAATTATTAGCATCTACTGGGTTAGTTTACATCTTTACAAGGTCTCAATTAACTATAGCCTCATCTTTGACTAGGCGTGCCAGAATTTAGTCTGATCTAAGCATTTTGTGCATCAAATGGATATCCAGCAAGAAAGATGAACCTTCCAGGTTTGCACCATCAGCCTGCTAACTCAGCAAAGGGAAAAACTCGAGCATCTCAGTGAACTGCGCTGTTGCTTTTACGTGTCAGAGCAGAGTGCTGTGATTTGGAGTCAGCAATTGGCTTTTAATGACCCTGGAGCCTGCGTGGGAGGTGTTGTCCCTGGGTGTGGCTGCAGCCTCAGCCCAAGCATTCCCACTCCCACCTCCACAGGTGATGGAAAACTCCTTCCTCTCCACTCTTCCCCTCGGCACCGACAAGCCTGACCTTTCCCCCAGGCAGCTCTGCAAGACCAGTAGGGAAACACTGGAGGACTTCACATACAAAGAAAGATTGTGACTACAGGGACAGGTTCATGGCCCCAGACCTGGTGAGAACTTGCTCTAGAACAAGAGGAGAGCAGCAAGCAGCTCCCAGGAAACCTAAACCCACTGAAAAGGAGAAAGCACCACAAGAGCACTGCACCAGTGGATTGAGAGATGTAAAAAATGAGATTGTGGTCTTTGGCAAGCATTAATGAAGTGCCAAAAAGAAGAGGAGAACCTGTCTGGTAAAAACAGCCCCTCCTTTCTGAGTGCCACAGCCCCTGGAGGTTGATATTCCAGGAGAAAGAATGAGATGTTCAAAGACAGTGTTTCATAAGAAAAACAACAAACAAAAGATAAGGATGTGGAATGTTAGGTGTGAGACACATTATTTTGTCTCACCTCAGAGAAAGAAGTCAGGAAAATAATTATGAAACTGCCACTCGATACACATGTGATAAACTGTTTTTCTTCTCGATTTTAAACTGTCTTTCCTCAGATGATTTGAACATAACACTACACAACTGCATGGACAGAAAAAGCACAGAGGTACATGGTGGAAATTCAGAGAGCAAATGGAAGTGGAGAATGGAACCCACAAGTAATATCTGGCTCAGAGTTAACCAAGAGATGCTGGAAAACACAACACTGTGGCATGGGACAGAATTAACACAGGGGCTGCTTCTGCCCTCACTCCATTCCAAACATCCTCCATTCCAAACAAGGAGGTGTGAGTGGTTCAGTGGATATGGCAGAACTGATTCTGTGCTGATTGTAAAGTACAAGCGGTTTTCTGAATTTGATTCAAAGCACAGAGCACCTACCAGACTGTGCCATTAGTCCCCAGCCCTACAAATATATATTGAATACATTTGGCAATAAACAGCACTTCCCATGAACTCATTCTGTGTGCAGGACTGCCAGAGCACTGCCTCATTTTGCATTTAGCCAAGCTTCTTTATGAATTTGGTGAATAAAACCTGAAGTAAAACTCATCCAAATTCACCAAATTTTACTCAAGTGCCTTTTAAACTCTGATCCTGGCCACCAGAGAGAGCACTGAGCAACAGCTATGCAGGAGGATTTTTTGGTTTAACTTCAGGAATCTTTTCTCTTGAATTGAATGTAACAAAAAAGAACTTAGTAGGGGAAGTTAAAGGCTGGTAAGTCTTACAAGGCAGTGAAGGTTTCATGCAAAGGGCTTTCCAAATCCCAGTGTTGCTTAACTGGGAGCGCTAATAACATAAGTATGGTTTAGATCTGGCTCATCAGATTTTCCTTGTGATTCAGAAAAAAAGGTCCTGGAGATTGCAGGCTTTCAAAAAATTTCATAACGCTCATAACACTGATTACTAGAGTGGAATAACACTGTTCCTCTTTTTTTGCCTAGAGAATTATATCCAATTAAATTAACTGACAAAGAGCAGAGCAAGGTTCACAAAATTGCTCAAGAGAAACGTGTTTGCTCCATTCTCACTCAAGCTGCCAGGCAAGTTGGAATTTCAGTCTTTAGCTGTGTGTTACTAGAGACAGGCATGCATGGCAGGCAGATCTTTTAGCAAGCCCAGGAAATCTTATTGTCACTTGTGAAACCAAATTAACTGATCCCCAAAACAACAGCAGACAAACCATGTCAGGAGAGTTTACTCAACTCAGACTTCAAAGAGACACACCTCTGTCTATCATCTGGATTTATGTCTGACAGAGGACACCATTAAATCATCTCACATTGATTAACACTGAAAATAATCTTGATAAAGTATTCAACTTTGAGCTCTGTGCTGTACTTTTAACCCTCATTCCTTAAGCTGATCCACAGTAACTGAGGTTCAATATTATAATCAGGTGAATTTTTGCCAATGTAATTATGCTAATGAAAAGCCAAATACACAGAGCATTTGAAAGTGCTTTACACTGGTACAGTTAATGTCAGTACCCAAAAGGGATGAGCTGTGCCCATTTGGGGATTTGCAATTTGTATGAGTTTTTAGATCACACTTAAAGTGTTTAGGTATGAGGAAGTTCTCACACATAAGTGAAAAATTATATGCAGGAGGTTTTGAAACTTCTTACATATTCATTACTCTCACTCAAAGCTGCTCACAGGCCCACTCTCAGCAGTGAGTTTGGGTTCCTGTTTCACACACTATCCCATGATCAAGCTGTGGCACCTGTCCTTTAGTCTGGATGCCACAATTCTTGCTCTTGAACTGACTTTGGTACACATGACAGCATCCCAAAATGATGGGTGGGTACAGACATAAACCAGGAAAAGCATTGTTGTTCCCCCATGATTACTGGCAGACAGGAAAATATTTTCCTATTCTCTGCATGTATTCATCTTATACTTTGTACCAGGAGCCTACAAATCCATTATTTCACAAAGAAGCAAACTAAAATATTTTAAGGTGTCTTTTTTTTTTTTCAAGAGAAACAGTTAACCTGAACTTTTAATCATTTGGAGAAATGCTACTAAATCCTTTCAACTTGTTTGTGCATTCAGAAACCAAAACCCTCATCAGGCAGACCCAGCCTTCTGGAAAGGGGAGATTTCAATCACTTTTTTTTTTTTTTTTTTTCCTAAAAGAGTAAAGCAATGATAACCAAAAGCATTATCTTTCCTTACAAAGCTTCCTGGAATTTCTGGAGCACTGTTGGGATCTCAAGGTTTCGCCGTCTCCTGAACCATTTCTCCACCAAATGGACGGTGCAGTTGCACTTTTTGGCAAGGCCTTTGATCTCTGACTGCAAGAAATGGAACAGTGTTAGCAGTAGATGCATTCCAACATCACTTTCATTTATTTTGTAGTTCACAGAGCAGCTTCTCATTGTTGTAAGGTCTTAATTTTAAAATATTACCAATAATAAATATGCATGGAGGGAAGTAGTTTTGAGTAATGGTCACAGAAACCCTGGATTCTTATTTTTATAAATAAAGCAGGCACAAAATGAGCAGACCCACAGACTGTTCTATTGTCTTTCTGGTTGCTCCTGAGAGTTTCAGAGATGCAACTTTTACTGAGCTTAGGCTGGAGAGGGAAGTGCCATGTATGAACACATGTGCACATGGCACCTAATATCTCACCCATAATCATAAATATTAATAATTTGTTTATGTATGAGTCTCACAGATGAGAAGTGGCCTGGAGTTAAAGTGACCTGAGCTCAGTTCTGAAATCCAAAGCAGGTCAATGCATCCTCCTGAGCAAGGTCCAGCCTGCCTGCCTCCAGCACCAGAGGTAAACTGGGGGTGGAGCAGGGCCTGGAGCTGCCCATGGCCATTGGGGTGCCACACCCTGGGGTGTCTGCATCCTCTGTGCTCCCAAGGTGGCCAGGACAGCCCGTGCCCAGCACAAGGCAGTGACACTCCCGCATTTCAGGGTGCTCAGTGTCCCACATGCAGCAGCCTGTGGGCTTCTCCCCTCTCCTCCATCCCCAAGTGCAGCAGGTGTGGGATGACCTCCCCAGGACTGCCTCAGGAGCAAGGAGAGTGTTTGGCTCATTTCTGGGAAGTTCTTTCCTCCCAAGGGCAGGATGCAAACAGTGAGTGGCAGCAGCGAGGTGAGGCCAGTCCAGGTAGCCTCCTACCCTTGGGGAAACCTCTGGAATGTGAGAAAAGGCATCTGAGCTGCCAGGGAGGGCAGGAGTGCAAGCAGCTGCTGTGTCCAGCCCACCCTGCTGGCCCTGAGCTCTCCACTTGCCATGCAGGAATAGTGACTCTCCATACAACAGAGCCCACATGCCCTCACATGCCAGCCAGGCTTTCCCAGGCACACTGGACACCTAAAGGAGGCAGCCTGAATCCTTCCCATGCTCTGAGGAGTCTAAAAATGCTGTGCTTCCTTTCATAAATCAACTGTCCAGCTGTACTCAAGCAGAAGGAAGAAATGAAATTGAGACCAGGAGAGAAGAGCTCGTGTGTGAACACCCACACATCTATTCCTGATGCTATCAGGCAAAAGACACGATAAAAGAATAGCAGAGTTAGGGACAGAATGCCAAGTTCCACCATCTATAATTATCAAAACCCCTCATTACTAGAAAGCACATCTTTCTTTTCAAAACCAGTGTAGGAAAACTGCAATTGTCTGGGAACTGTAGTCAGGTAAGGGAACTTCCTGAGGCTGCACTCACAGCAAAGTACTTGCCCCCCATCAAAAATCAAGTTGCCTCATTTTTGGAGGTGAAAAGCATTGGCTAGTCTTTTTTCCTTCTTCAATTTTAAAAACAAACAGCAGAATAATAGAAGCATTGCTTTTCTTTCTCACATAAGTATGGAGGAACATAATGAATCAAAAGGCTTCCATGCCAGCATTCTGATATTATTGCCTGCAGTAAATATGACCCCACTTTCCAACAACAGACATCAGCTGAAGTTTCCTCCAGGCAGAATGAGTTAAAGATGGAACACTGATCCTCACTGGAAATATTATTAACAGTCTAACTTAGAACAGCATGCCAGAAAATTAAACATCTTAAATGTATTTTCTGTTTCAGATGCCATATACCCTTGTCAGCAGAACAGCAACAAAAACCCAAATAAATTAAGTCATCTGTCAATCAGCTGGAACTCATCCCATGAGGTCATTGCTGACAGCTGATTGAAACAGTAAGAGTGGGATTTTCCAAAAGCAAAATGAGTTTGGAAGAATGAGAATCCTTACTTGGGATGGATGTCTTGAGCACTCCCGGAAATAACTCTCTAGCACAGGATTAGGCTGTGGCTTCACACGTCTTACATTCTTTATACCCAAGGCTTTTGCTAGAGGTCTAGCAACATATCTGAAAAGACACATCAGGAAAAGCTTTAGAAATACAGCACAGTTACAAGACCGTGGCTGCTCTTACACCACCATATGAAGATAACAAATCTGATACAATTTAATGTGCCATAGAAGGGGCCAGTGGACCGGGAAAAAGGGATCTCTCTCTATCTAATCCCAAGAGAGCAACAGCTTATCAGCAGTTATACAACAAAACCCAAGATCTCCAGTTTGTGGCCATGAAATGCTATAAAACAAGGAAGCATGCTGACTTTTGTGTCCATCAGAGGGGTGTTGGGGTTGAGTGAAGGGAGACCAGATGCTCTCCCCACGTGAGCTCAGGGATTGCTACTGGGCAGTTCCTCCCAGTGGCAAAGTCACGGGGTCACCCCCACCTACCTGGATCCAGCCTGTGGCATACAGCCATACCCTGAGACTGATGGATTCTCTCTCCCTTCCCTTTTCCAGCCCAAATCACTCTGCCCTCCTGCTTGGGCAGGGTGTTCAGAACAGCCCCCTCCCTCCTGCTCTCAGCCATTGACTCCTCATCACTCATAGCAGTGGTCAGCTTTCCTCAGGCTCCCTGCAGCCAGATGTGTGGGCTAATCACCCTCAGCAGCGCTTGCCAACAGCTCTGCACTGAGGCACACTTGGGCAAGAGCCTGCTCAGGAGCCACTGGGAATGGTTATGAAAATATGATCCAAATTACTTCTGATTTCCAGCATGAATGATCTTATCTGCTTCTGGTTTAAGTCTGTCCAACTTATGACATTCCAAATTTCCTCATTCTGTCCTGAAATAATTATAAAAACCTAGTAATCACATTTTTTTAGAGGAAAAGAAAGTAAAGCAAAAAAGGTACAAATAAATAAGTCAAAACATTGCAAATCTTAACACGATTGTAGCTGTCTTCAACCTCTGCCTGTCCCCATAGACTCCAGCTGCAGAAGCAATCCATTTTTTGGTGCCAAAGTGAGTGGAAAAAAAAGAACCAGCTTTACTAGATCTGCATAAAACGTTCACATGAAACTTTGAGATACCTCCAGTCTGCTTAGCTTGGCCACAGAGAGACACCTGTGATCTATCAGCCTCACACAAATGTTCTGGTGCAGGACCAAATGAGAGGTTTGGTTTAGAGGACAAATCTCTCCATCCTTCCATTGAAAGAGAAAAAGGAAACCCAAATGGTTTAGAATGAATTGTATCTCAAGTGAAAGGAGATAATCAGAAGTATCCAAATGCTGTTCTAAAAAAGCTGGATAGAAATGTTTTCTTTCTGGTCTTTGGACCACAGCCACACATACCTAATAATGAAAATACTTCCCAATTTTTCACCTGCCATGTTATCTGTACTAGATCTTTCTAGCAAACCACCAACTAATCCTCCTTTATAAAACATAACATTGATCTCCAGATATCTAACTTTCAGCACTAATGAGGATTAACATCAGCATCAAAGTGCATTTCTGTTTCTTACCTTTCACTGAAGAATCGGATGATCAGCAACACAAAGGCATATGGGATTGTGGCATACAACTGATGTGGTTTGGGAAACACAAGCCCATCACGGTCTACAAAATCTGCCCACGTGCAGTTGATGGGCATCCAGATATTCTCCCACCAGAACCAGCTGTTGAGGGTCTTTAGTATGTAGGCCATGCTGAGGAAATAAAGAGAATTTTATTTATTCCTCATGTATTAAAGAAAATGCATGAAAAAACCCACGTTGAGCCTTGTTGTGTAAAGCCAGTGTTCTCAGAGAAATTAAAAAAACCATATAGGAAATTAAAGCCCTCTATGGTTTGGAGCAAGGAGGTGGGATTATAACCCAGCAGAAGATAAAGTAATAAAGCCAAATTTTGATCTGATATAAAGCAATACAGGGCCTTTGAAATCTGCACAGGGAGGCACCTGCTGCCTCCTTTCAGTCACACACATTGCACTGCTTAATACCTGGTCAAATCTCCTGCAACACTAATTACCTATCATATTAATACTAATGAGAACTGGTCTTCATGAGGCTGCCTCTATAAATTAAATATAGAGTGGGAAGAAGAGTAGAAAAGAGATGAGAAAGTCTAGGGAGTGCCTCAATTCCATAGTAATGAGGACATTTCACTGATGAATTACTGCTGTTTAATATGCTAATGGAAATATACTCTGAATTTGCAAACACCTGTGCACAGGGACAAGTGGGGGAAAAAATACAGTGCATAGCAAGCTTTTTCTGGGAATTGTGGCATTTAATATGATTTAACTGTGACCAAAACCTAGGTCAGGAACAAATGTCTAAAATCAGTTCTGGAAGGGGAAAAAAATCACTTTGACTAAAGAATTTCATCCTTGTGAAAGCCTCCTTTTTAACTTTTGCAGTCTACATTATATATTTAGAAATTGCTGTTCTCTCTCACTTATTTGTAATGACTTAACAGTACAAACATGTTTTATATCCTATAAAAATATCCTAACATTGAAGAAAAATAGAAGTTACTGTAACATTTTCCATAAGGCTGAAACACAATTTTTCCACGATTTCTAGGAGTAGTAAATTTGAATTACTTTTTCTGTGCTAACATTTTCTGTAAACTAGGAAGGACATGAGGAAATAACTGATTTCATTGAAACTGATTTCATTCCTCATAGCCTTGATGAGGAAACAGTTGAGCTGGGAGGATGACTTCATCCAAATTTTTTGTCTCATCAGAACATCTCCCAGTGATATCTCTGTACAGGATCAAAGATAAGATCAAACCATGCCAAGGTCAGGCAGCACTTCAGGCCTTTTCCTGTTCTTCCATTTCTGAGCAGGGAACACAGGATTTTAGTTGTGCCTGCAGCTGGCTCAGGACATCATGCCCAGAGCATCCCACCAGCATTCCAGACCTGGACATAGCTTTAATTAACACTGGAGCCCATGTTAATTACCAGCCAAACAACCATTGCTGGTCCACATTGGGCTGTTTCCACTAAGCTTGGAGCAGGTTTGTGAAACAGTGACCTGTCCCCATCAAGCAGAGCTGGTTAACAGCACTGCAGATCCATTTAGTGGCCAAGCACAGTAGTCAGAATTGAACTATTAATAACCCAGCCATTTAATCTTTTTAAATGCAGGACGGGGACAGTAAAAACCTCCTGAATAAATTGTGTGTGTATAAGCAAATGCAAAAATAAAGGAGGGAGAAATCACAATTGTTCCCGCACTGAGACTTTATATGCCAAGTTTGAGCCTAGAGCAATGTTTTACTGCTGAATTATAAACTCCTGGAAGTGGGGATTTATACCAGGGCTGCTAACAGACCCTAAACAGCAGCTTGCAGGCGCCATCCTAATGAAGCAGGGCTTTGAAACACAACATTTTGGGTCAGACAGAAAGGCTTGCAGACAATAGAAGACCAGGGGAGAGCCTTGTTACACAGTTCTGCTTCCTAATAGATATCTATATTTTTTAACTAGATTGTGCACTGCAAGCTATCACAAACTGTAATAAAAACAGGCCAGTCTGCTACAGCACAGAGGAAGGAGCACTCACAGTTACCTTGTGGTGAGATAGGCTGGGTCTGAACATGCACTCAAAACATTTAAACCTTAGAAAAGCCCAGAAGTGCATAATTTCTTATTGGATTCCTGGGATCTCACTAATTGATGGTTTTCTCCCATGCACGGATGCCTCACCATATGATTACCTCTTAAACTAGTTAATATAGCACTATTAAACTAAGCTCATAAGTACGTGCTTAATCTTAAAATATAAGGGAACTCTGGGATTTGATCCCAAATTTGAGGTCTGATCCAGAGATTGCATATTTCAGGAGAAATCTTTCCTCACAAACACTAAACAGATTCATCAGAAGGTGAGTTCTCTGAAACTCTTCCTCCTTAAGTCTCTGTATTTGTACCTGGGAGCCATGGGGGTCAGACCATCCCTGATGAACACTGCCCAAATGATTCTGCCAAAACCAATGATGAAATTCCAAATCTGTCTGCAGCCTGTTCTTAAGTTTAATTACCCTTAAACTGGATGTTTTCACTGCAGCAAATCAGTGCCATCCCGTGGGAAATCTTGAAGATTTCCATCCTCATAACAGCAGCAGTGGAATAGCTGGGCTGCTTTCCTGCCTCCCTTCAGCCTCCATCAAGTTCCTGAGCACCTGGGAGGTGAGGAATTCCTTACAAACACCGATCTGAGCAGGAGCAAGGGGGCAGCCGTGGCCACCAGTCCCAGAGGTGGGATCAAGCTGAGGATACTGGAATTCAGAAGTAGATGGTTTTTTACTTGCACCAATGTCACAAGGTGTTTTCCTCCCCTGCAAATTTCAGAGAATGGGCAGCAGATGCAAAGGTCAAGCTTGGCCTGATTTGGGACCAGCTGTAACTAAAAACTTTAAATCCTACCCAGCCTAAACCTCCTATTGCTGGGTGCTGAGCTCAGAGCTTGTCCTCACAGCCTGTGGCAGCACCAAACAAGCAGGAGTGAGAAATCCAGCAGTGAGTGACTCATTCTGCCCAGCCTAGGGTGAAAAACCTCTGCCTCTTCCCAGACCCACAGACCAGCACTGCCAGGAGCATTTGCATTGAGAAAACTGGAATCGTTGCTCTGGAAGGGGCTAAAAGTCAGTCAAAAATAAAGATATTTTTAAAAACTGATATAATTCTGCATGTCAGGGATCAAATACTTACAGTAAAGAAATCAAATCGCCTCTCTGCTATGGAAGGATCACCTCTGTAGCTTAATCTAGTTTTAATGGGCTAGTGCAAAACAGGAAAATCAAGAATGATCACTTCAGGAACTGCATCCTTTATAATTAAAGAAAAGCCCACACAGTTGGGAAGTACCAATGTGAAGTTTCTTTCAAAGCTCTGCTTCTTGGATCCTGGATATATTCAATAAAAAACCCCCTCATATTTTTAATGTTGTTAAGCAAAGAAAAAAAAAAACTGGCAAATTTGGGTTTGACAAAAGATATGTGTCTGCATTTTGCAAAACAAATTCAGGAGCTGCTTTGAAGTGGAATTTCTGGCTGCTGCAGTCTGAGGAATTAATAAAAAGAAACTGAGCCAAAGCTGTGATTGTATTCTCAGCACAAAAGCTCTCGCTTGCAAAAACTGCATTTCCAAAGCCAGGACTAAGAGAAAGCAATATTCAGGTTTGCAGGATGTATGAGGAGGATTTCCTTTCCTTATTTACTGAACAAATTACAAAACCCAATGGATCAACAACACAAACATGCAAGTGAATGTAACCCTAATTCTCCTATGCATCTCCTCAGTCTCCTCAGTGAGGCTCCAGAGGTGTAACAGGGAAAGACTGAAATCAGCAAAAAGCCAGAAGAACATAATTCTCCTGTTCCCCTCATAATTTGGCAGAACTGGTAAAGCTGGTGCAGTGACTGTTGGGAAAAATCCAACCTCAGATATCAAAACAGATAGCAAAGCTGTTCCAGGCTGTTAATCCTCACCATGAAATAGAAGTGGTTTAGAAGAGCAACTAAAGATCAGATCCCCCATATCACAGGCTTTGGTTTTGCTTAAGATTCAGCAATATTTCCAGGAGTTAACACATAAGTTCCAGGTGCAGATTTGTGTTCTACAAACAGATATTTTTTTTTGACATAGTATGAAGAATCCCAGCTGCATCTACCACCATGAAACAGCTGGACAGAGCTGGGTCCTGCACACTGAACTGTGGTTTGTGGAGGAAGGGACTGAAGGAAGGATGCTGGATTGATGCTGCCACCTCTCTGCATCCTGTCTTATCTTGTTTGTACAAGTGGGAAAACATGATTCCAGTTGAATTCTCCACAACCTGAGGCAGGGCTGGCTGACACCTCTCCCAGCCCACACAGCAGCAGCATGGAATAAAGGAGCTGCTGGACTCTGAATCCAGTATTTTGGGATTTCGTTGTAAGAAACTCTAACAGCTGAACTAAGATTGCTGGGAGACCTTTAGCTTCACATTTACTCCCTGGCTTGTACAAATCTCAACTGTAAACGCTTTAAGTGCCTCGTTACAGGGCAATTAAAGCATTTTACTTCTTTTACTGTTCTTTCACGTTACCTTGTAACTTGGGTACTGTATTGAGCAAGCAAAAAGAGCACTTTGAATAAATCTCAATTAAGGTGGCAAGTTTTTATTTTTCCCCTGTTCTCTGGGAAGAAAAAAAGAAACCCACAAAAAAGTGAACCAGAGTTCTTTGAAATAATTCATTTTTTGCGTGAAAGTCACCGTGCTCTCCACTTAAAGGTAAATCATTTTTGAGCAGCTAAAATGGTTTTAGATGATGGCAGGCTGCTGAGGAAAGTAAAATACAGTTCTCTCACAGTTACAGTGCAAACTATGTCCACTTTTAAGCTTTAAAAATAACATGAAGACAGTGGAATAAAGAGTTATGAAATAACTCAAGTAACTGCAATAACTTTGAGATAAAAAATAGTTGTTGGAAAAAACCTAAACCTGTCCCAGCTGGAGGTTTAATTCACAAAAAGTTTGAACAAATATAAAGGAACAAAACCTGTTGCTTTGGGAACTTAGTAACACTCACCAGAATGTAAAGAAAAATCTTTTAAGTTATGAGACTTTTCTTCAAATTTTTACCATTGGGGAAAGATGCAAAAAATAATTTTTTGCAGCTAACCAAAACTTTGTTTGAAATACAAACTTGAAGTCCAACTTCAAATGCTAAGATACATAATGGAGATTTTACCAGAGTTGTGTCACTTATTTCAGGTGAGAGTTAAGGGCAGAGAAGAATTGAGCAGCACAGGGTACACAGAGGTCAGGAGAGCAGGTACCACAGAACATGTGGAGGCACCAGAATAGCGAGAAGCAGAGAGGAGACCTGAGGGTGGAGAGGCTCGTGGCTTTTCCACCTTCAGCGAATGACTCAAGGTTTTAAATTAGCCCTTGGAAAGCAGGCAAGGGACAGGTTTGGTGCATTTGC
The DNA here is from genome assembly GCA_013398615.1 of Brachypodius melanocephalos. NCBI lineage: Eukaryota > Metazoa > Chordata > Aves > Passeriformes > Pycnonotidae > Brachypodius > Brachypodius melanocephalos. The sequence continues at coordinate 2,105,253 of VZSR01003798.1, read as the reverse complement.
ACTCTGGAGAACTCTGTTTGCAGCTTCCTGAAACAGAATCATCACCCATGGTGTGCACCAGGGGCTCATCCTTGGCCATCTATTGATGATCTCCACACCACCCTGAGCCAGCAGCTGAACCAGGTCTGCTGGGTATCCCCATTCCCAGCTCCCTCCTGGTTACCCCTCCTGTGCAGTTCAACCTGCCCAGACATTCCTCACCCACAAAGACAACTGGAGGAGGAGCCAGAACGGAACTGGTCTTTCATTACTTCAGCCACTCTGACATCCTTTTCATGTCCTAACAAATGCAAGGGAATTTTTCAGCTAAAGCACAGCCTCTTCCTCAGTGGCAGCACCCAGACTGAGCTAGGAAGGTAGTGAAAAATAGAAATACATTGCAACAACATGAGTGGGGTTCTTCCATCTGAATGTTGTGGTGTTATTATGAAATAATCCTTTCTGGCAGCTTGTTTAGGTGTGTTATTTATAGCTTTTTCAGAGCTTCAAAAGTCTTATTAAAAAAACCATCAAGCCTCTGTTAAACTGAATTTCTTAAAGGACTTTTTTTTGTCTTAGCATTTCACATAAAAAAAATAAAAGAAGCTTTTTCAAGCTACTCAAATTTAAGACTTCTTTTCTTATATAATCGTGTCTACATAATTAGTTAACATTTATTCCTGTTAAGAAAATTCCTCCCTTCCAGTTCAGAAAGAAGTGCTCTTACAAGCACTTAACAGGATAATGGTACAAGAAGTAGAAAGGCAAAGCTACTATTGTAACCTGTACTGTATTTTTTTTTCTTTTTTTTTTTCCTTTAATAGAAAGCAGTTCTCATAGGTTGGAATAATTAATGGCAAAATATAAAATCTCATTAATGTCATTCCATTTTTTATCTGAAGACTACTCATAAGAGTTACTCTACTCTTCCCTTATAAAACAATGTTAGAGACCAGCACACGCTGACAATTCAGAACACAGGCTGATGGAAGGAGAAGAAAAACCCAACAAAACATACTAGGGCAGGAAAAAAAGGCAGAAAAAGGAACTCTTACCTTTCTGATGTTGCAGCCAAAGAGACCAGGAGCACATCAGCAGGGAAGAGGCATCACGTTCACTACTCTGACCGAGGTAAACACACCCTATCTCCAGAACCCTTTCAAATTCTTCTGAGACCCACCCAGCAAAGCTGCACTTCAAGATTTCTGACTGAAGGCAATCCTGATGTCATCCACATCACTCCGTGAAACTCGGCAGCAGCAATGCCAGCGCCTTCCCTGCTGGTTTCAACACAGCAAATGAAGAAATGCTCCAAGTCACGTGGGCTTTGTTGCACGATGAGAATTCGTCTCACCGTGTATTGCTCCACACACACACACGGGAGGATGCTGAGCCTGCTGAGGGTGCAGAAAAGGGAGCACCAAAAACATCACTTCTCTCTGACAGGTTTTAGGTGAATTGTGGGGTTTTGAATGAAGTTAGAGAAAGGTTTCTACTCCTATTGACCCCTCTCAGCAGTACTTCCAGCCTCAATCCACAGAATGTTTTACAAGTGTTCCTCAGAAGATCCAAAATAGAATTTCTGAAATTCCTAAAGCAGAAGAAAGCACACAATGAGCATGTGTTTGGTTAGAGACACCATAGAAACATGTCAGTTTTACTTAACCTATCTGATCGTTTAATTTCTTTTCTAATTCCATGACTAAGGAATCAAGCTGAAAGTCATTCCTCAGCAGCTCTCACCAGTTTCAAATAACAAATAACAGCCTTCAGAAGTCTTGGCATTACTTTGCATTCTGGTGGACACAATGTTGTTACAAAGGGAGAAGAGAACCTTTTATTAGCCTTTTCTTCCTGCTTGCAGTCAGCAAACAGCAACCCAGGAAATGGGACCAGACTTGTCAGAGTTGAGCCAGAGCTCCATCTCAGCCAGCTCCGTGTCAGAGGGAAGCCAGGAGCAGATGGCTATGGAAGAGCACGAGAATGGAAGAAACACAAACTAGTAACTGATAAGGCCCCCAGCCATCAGTACTTTGGGGCTCCAAGACTTCTTAAGTCACAGAAGGAGTCTATGGTAATAACTCTGGAGAAGATCCCTCTTGCAGGCCTTCCTTCCCACAACTCCTTTTGAGCATATTGTAACTTCCATCTGAATCCATAAACCTGCCATGAAGGAAGATGTGACCCAGGCAATATTTGGAGCCTTTTCATTTATTTCCCGTCATGAGAAAAGTATGGGTTTCTTTACACAGCATTTCTTTAATTTTCAGTATTCTATCCTGCAGCTATTACAAGTCTTTGGCTCTTCCATAAAACTGGGAGCAGTATTCAATCACCTGATGCACCAGAGAAACATTAAACATGAAAGAATATTTCAGAGGAGATTATGGCTTGGCTGCTGCTTTAAATGATCCCCAAACTTTCCCACATCTGAACAAGCTACTGCTGTGAACCAAGCAGAAGATTTAGGAACGCTCTGCCAATTAGGAAAGCCTAAAGCAAGCTGATTCATACATCACTTGACCAACACTGGGCCACGAATGGAAGAGGTAATTGGCAGCAACATCTTTCTTATGCCTAAAACCACAATTTCTTCAGCGTTACAGTAAATGGCAAAAAAAAAAAATTTGTTTGACTGGAGCAAGCATGGGACTGCTACAAAAGAAAAAAAAGAGCATATGATTATAAATCCTTTTTGAGCTGCATTTGTTTGGCTGGCACCACCTACATAGGATACTATTACAAGATTAAAGATATTGTATGGTAAATAACAAGCTAATCATATCCCCTTGATTAAAGTGCCCACTGACCTTACAATTATCTCTGCACCTCTATAGTGCCTATCCTTCAGGAGTCTTAAATCTGAATGCTGCAAAAAAAAAAAAAAAAATCAAATCAAACAAGAAAACCCCTTAGTCTGCACATCTTGCTGAGAAAGTAAAAATTTAAAAGTTTTAGTGCCACTATTCCTTACTTGCAGCACAATACCTACTCATCCATTGGACAATTAAATATAACTAAATGCAATAATATAACTAAATATAACTAGATAATAAAGACATCTATTTGACTCAATTACTTCATGTATCAACAGGAAATATGTATATGTTCTCAGTAAAAAAAAGTATTACAGAGTAAGAAAATTTCACTTCTTTCAGCAAATGTCACAAAATGTCCCTCTTTCTTTTCCAGCCTGCTGAATTCACACAATAAATTACAGTAAATCCACAGAGTGGGTGTGAGCTTTCAGCTGAAGTTCCAAGCAATTACACAAGGGAGTTTATAGCATTGGTAAACTTTCTCACAAGAAAAAAAACCCTCCTGGCAAATCTTTGAGACTGTATTAAATCTTAAACTTCTAGAATCAGAGCTGTTGTGTGTGGTGGCACCTGCAGAGGGAGAAGAAAAAGAAAAGCAAAAACACCAAAACAATTCAAAAAACCCCCAAGGGTTTCTTTTGTTTCCCTCCCTATTTAAAAAAAAAAAAAAAAATCTGGAATTAATCTGGAGACCCAAAATAAATGTTCTAAACATACTGTCTGTTAGTACCTGACCATTTTTGCTAACTGATTATCTCAATGGCAGAGTGTTAATCAAATCTCAGCCATATGTATACATAGAGGAAAAGGAGGAATCAATTTGATCTAATAATCATCTGCACTCTGAATTCTCTCCTCACCATCTCCTTGCCATCAGGAATTCCTTGAAGATTAAAGTAAAAAACCTTAACATTCCTGTACTTTCCGCTCCTCAAGAATCAACAAAAGCCTGAAAATTAATTATTCCAAATCACGGGTCACAATATCCTAACTCAAAACCTTGCAATCTCTACTTTAAAAGCTAAGATCCCTCTTCTCACAGGAATTCACAACTTCTCCTAGTATGCCAGCCTTCCTTTATATAAAAGAAATGAAAAAGTCCCAAAAAATCTCTCAAAAAGCTTTTTCCTCAAGATGATTCTTCCTAGTATGACCTGATTCATAATCCAGATCCTTACAGGA